>JASANF010002381.1:0-17747 GCA_030248245.1 Trissonchulus sp. WLG1_4 | reverse complement strand
TACATCTAAAAATTGTTTTTCACGAAGTTCAATGTTCAAAAACAAAAAAATTTTAAAAAAGTGATGGAAATTTTAGTCTTTATTTTTGATTCATTTCATTTTATTTATTCTACTTTTCTATTTCTGTGTTGCCACATTAACGCATTGTCAGAACAAACACTTTTTACAACAGATTTCAGTGCGTCTCGCTGCGTTAATACGCTGTTTCAAAAGGTCAAAGAGATGATTAGGGAGAAGAACTACTATCGGTTGCCACGTGTTTTCTACCCCATGTTTGAATAAAAATTTATCTAAGCCGCTATCGTCAGCCAAGCCCCCAAGTTAGAACTCTCTCTAACCCTCAAAACAGCTGTCACCCTCAAAACAGCTGTCATTCCCCCCCCCCCTTTTAATAAAAATCTAGCATGAAAAATTATTGGTGTTAAAAAATCTCTTAGGGGTGGAATAAGTCGGAGAAACAGCATTTTTTCGCCAAATGATTAGAAGTCCCCCTATAGAAGCCAGAGCCTCCCCAACTTGGGCCGCGTAGCACCCCCTCCTCAGTAGCGTATTTAGGGGGGGGGCTGGGTGTGGCCCCCCCATTATAGGGTCGCAGCCCCCCCCCTTTGAGTCTATGGCTCACGTACGTTGCTCCATACCCCCTCACCGGTGATCGGTGGCTCCCCCCCCCCCCCCCCCCCCCCCCCCCCCCCCCCCCGCGCCGCCCCCGGCCCCCCATTGCAAAATCCTGGATACGACACAGCCGCTGACCCCCCCACCCCCGGTAGACGACATTATAAAAATTTTCGCTCAGGATGGTGGTCTGGCCCCTCCCTCATTCCAAGTCTGGCTACGCTATTACTGTTTGTAGGTTCAATGTACGGTTTAAATGGGAACTAAGCTTACTTAAAAAAATAAAGTTTGCTTGAAATTTTTTACGCAAAATATATGTAGTTAAAAATTCTTCAGCAAATAAAAACTCAAAAAAGGGTATAAGAAACTCAAACTTAACAAGGGTAACTTCTAAGCGGTCAAGATTCGGCGGGGGGGAAATTATAAATGCTGAAAAAATGTGTAAGTCGGTTTAGTCTTTATAAAGTTAAAAAAACTTTTTCCAATGCCACCCGGACTAGCACAGGAAAACTATGAGTGGAAATTCAGTGTGAAACCAGTGCGAAATGTTAAAGTTTCACACTTGTTTTCGATGGCGTTTCTTTTCTGTGACCTGTGTATATACACTGGTTGACAGCGTTTCCCTGTGTACGCTGCGTTATAGCGTTATAAGATAGTCTACCCAAAAAATAATGTGCTGGCTGATTATTTTCAACATATAGCCACAATATGACAAAAAAAAATTTTCGACAAAATTTAAATTTTTTTGGTAAGCTAAAAATCAACGTTTTTTCCAGTAGTGTCAAGAATAAACTCAGCGCATTGACAAACCAGGATCACTTCAAACCTTAACATAGGAGAACAAAAATCCCTAGGATAAATGAAGTCATTTTGAATAAAAAGATTAAGATACAAAAATGGGAATTTTCATTTTTTCAATAGAAAAAAATTTACTTTGAAAAGTCAGCAAACATACAAATACATGGATTTACAAATGTAGGACGAAATCGAAAACATTCGGATTTATAAATTAAAACTTTAATGACTGTCAAAATTAGTAATAATCGATGTTTGCCCTTTAAAAAGGGCCGTGACGGACACAGAAAACAAATTGAAAAAAATCCTTTCGCAAAAAAAGCTTATCAAAAGCGACAAAACCCAGACGCAAGATGCGTTCGTTCCGAACTGGAAAAGCTGCGTCAGTTCAGTCAGATGGCCCCGGGCTCTGTTTGTCAAAAAGCGCTACTGCGAAATGGAATTAACGTGGCACTCCTGAAATGTGGGTTTTGGCCATTATTTTGAAAACGCTCAAAAATAAACATGCACATACATGTACACGGGGTCTCGGTTTGGGGGGGGCTTGTCCCGAAATTTTCGACATTTTAGGGGGGCTTGTCCCGAAATTTTCGACATTTTAGGGGGGCTTGTCCCGATATTTTCTCCCAAAAACGCGAAAATTTCCAATTTTTGCCTAAAAATGGGAAATTTTTGCGAAATTCCTATATTTTTAGCGATATTTTCGTTTTTTTGGTCATTTTTGAAGCATTTTACGGCGATCTGAAGCGATTTTGGGGTTTCAGAGAGGGGGGCTTGTCCCGACTGGTCAAGTCTGAGGGGGGGGGGCTGGCCCCGGAATTACAAACCTGGGGGGGGGCTTGCCCCCCCCCCCCCCCCCCCACCCCATGTACATCTGTGAACATGCATCGTAAGAAAAAAAGTTGATCTGGGGCCGTATTCTCAAAATTACCTGCAGATAAAGTTAGGCTAACTTTACCCACAGGTAAGGTAAAGGTAAAGTTAAATCTGTAGGTAAAGGTAAAGTTAAAATTGAAAACAAGGTTAACGTCGACGGTTGAGGTTAAAAATTTGCACAATACATTAACATTAGCTGCGAAACAAGATAAATCACTTTTCTGGCCCGAATATTAAAGATAACCTTAGCTATCACATTGGCTTTAGTCATGGTTTGAGAATACGACTTTACCTTCACCTTACCTGTGGGTAACACAGGAAAACCGCAACTCTAAATTTGGTCTTAATTTGGTCTTAAATTTATAAAATTTAAGACTATTTTAAGAGTTCTTAATTTGGTCTAAATTTGGTCTAAAAAATTTTAAGACTAAATTTAGACCATTTTTAGATTGAGGTGGAAGACCAGAACGTTTTAGACCAAGTTCAGACTATCTGAAAACAGTCTAAAAATATTTTAGAGTAATTTTAGAGTGTTTTAAGATTTGAAATAAAACTGAAAAATGACTCTTAAACGGGTCTTAAAACTTTTAAGATTGTTTCAGAGTGATTTAAGACTAGTTTTAGAGTGATTTAAGATAATCTTAAAAACTCTTAAATCACTCTTAAAACACTCTTAAATGTGTGCTGGCTGAGTTTTCTATATTTTTAGACTGTTTTAAGAGTGATTTAAGATAATCTTAAAAACTCTTAAAAACTCTCAAATCACTCTTAAAATACTCTTAAATGTTTTTAGACTGTTTTAAGAGTGATTTTAGATTATCTAAAACGAGTCTGAAATTACTCTTAAAACACTAAAATAGTTTTGCTTCATGTTCCCACTTCTTTGCTGTTAACCGCTCAAATTCACACTTCTTCAATGTCATGTTTTTAATGTTTTTCATTGTTTTTAGCATTTTTAGCAGTTTTTATTGTTTTTTTCACCGTATTATATTGTATTAATATATATTTGGTGTTGATAGAATCGAGGTATGTTCGACTTTCGTCGTAAATTTGGGATCAAGTGCAGTTGGGGGGGGGGGAAATAGTGGACCTATTTTTTGGAGTAGAGCACCTTGAGGGAAGCATTTTTTGTAATAGAACCCCTATCCACAGATTTGGATTATCTGAGCTATCACCCTTTGAAAATTGCATTTTCAGTGTTTTTGGAAGTGAACGTAGGCGAAAGTTCGAAGCCAAAAATGGCTATAGTTGGTAGTTGAGGTGGGACTACCGCTGGTTAAATATACTACCTACTCAACATCATGATTTCTGTGCTTCTCGTAGGTTGGATTGTAAGACTTGCCAACGATTCAACCCGGCAACAATAATTACAAGCGCGTACAAACATCGCGAATATACCGTACCACAAACCAATGATATCGCACTCTCTTGCAAAAGCACCAACGTTGTTTACGCCATCACCTGTCACGATTGCAATATGCAATATATAGGTGAAACTAAGAGAGAATTCAGATTAAGAGCATTAGAACATATACGGTCAATCGAAGGAAACGCAAAATCCGGCTGTACGGAATTGATTAAGCATTTTAAGTCAACAAACTGCAAAAACTATTCCTTTCAAATCATTGAAAAAATCACAGAAACTAATGATCATAATCTGGACAAACAAAACAGGCTCGAACGAGAAAAGTTTTGGATCAAAGAACTACGCACAAAACAACCCTATGGTTTAAACACTGTTCTTAGCGGAGAAAACCACAACATCGCGACTTTCTGGAGTTTTAACAGATCAGATAAATTCAGGCCTAGAGGCTGTAAACGACCTCGTAGAGCTCGAGGGAAACAGTACTTTCCAAATTTTCTAGAGTACTTAATACATTCACACAATACTGACAATAAAAGATTCAAGAAAAATATAACGTCATCGATTTTTGGAATGGATAAGGCATCTCTAAATAAATTATATATGGATCTTCTGGAGGCGGACTCTACAGATTTGAACCAACTTTTATTCGATCTATGTCGCGCAAAAATTCAAGGCAAAAAGGTAAAGGAGGCCAAAAATAATAAAAAGAAGGAAAAGATTTTATTTCATTATTGCAACAAGGGTATTGATAATATCAACTGGATGAATATATTTAAATGCAACGAAGTAACTGAAAAATGGCCAGGCAACGTATGTGATATAAAATACAGCACACCCATGCCAATTTATTCGTATGATTCACCAATCAGTCAATTAATGTTTAATTATAAGCAAACCTCAAATGATTTCATTTATACAAATGTAGGAAGACATAACGAGCAGTGCCAATGTGATACTTCAAGACTAAAGGATACGTCACATCAGCACATTATCACAGGAAATCTTGACATTGTCCAAAATGAGAAACTACGATCGATCCTTTCCTTGGGACCAAAGTTCAGAGTCCCAAAACCAGCTAATTATTACGATATTAAAAATATGGCATATTACTACTTAAAAGCATACGTAACAAAAATAAAACATGACAATTATATAGAATACTTCATGCCATGGATAGAAGCTATAATAAATATACTAGCAAATTACAAAACACCAACCAAACAAGAAAATTACTATAACTTTCAACTGGAGGAAGCCGAAAAAAGATGTCTACGAAATCTACAAACTAAATTCGTCATAGTTCCTGTCGACAAGGCTTCCCAAAATGTAGCCTTTATCTGCAAACCATATTACTATAAACTTATTCAGAAAGAATTAGGAATGGACAACACATCGACCAGCAGTTATGAATTAGTAACTGAAACACAGTCTGCTGTACTTGAAACACTGGAACAACATCTAATTTACAAAGGTTATGAAATTAATTTAGAACTACCATTTATGTATATCATACCAAAATTTCATAAAAACCCAGTTTCTTTCAGGCCCATTATTGCTAGCAGGCAAAGTATTTCAAAAAACATGTCTAAACGAATTGGTTTTGCCTTAAAGTTAATATTACATCGTTTAAAAAACTACTGTGATGCCATAAAACATAATACTAGACAATTAACTAATCCTTTCTGGATAATAGATAGCAATAACGACTTGATTGAGTGCATGAAACATCTGAATATAAAAAACAGAGCACTCTCGGTTAATACATATGATTTCAGCAAGTTGTACACCAGTTTAAGACATGATGAAATTGAACACACTTTTAATAACATATTGAACTTGGTTTTTAAAACGGAAAACACATACATTAACATAATTTATGGAAAAGCCGTATGGGGCACAAAACCATTTGGATACCACAGTTACTCTCGAAATACCCTGATGTCGGACATAAAATGGCTCATTAACAACTCATACTTTCACTTCGGGAATTTAACATGTAGACAAAAAATAGGTATACCAATGGGCACTGACTGTGGTCCGTTCTTAGCCAACTTATTTTTGTTTTGGTATGAGTTTACTTATATAAAAAAACAGTTACAAAACAGAGAATTCAAAGTACTCAAAAATTATAAACATGTTTTTCGTTACATTGATGACATAACGTTACTTAATGACAATGATTCTTTTGAATTACAACATAACGACATCTACCCAAATAGTCTGATTTTGGAAAAAGTCAACACCACAAATCATAAAGCAGAAGTTTTAGACTTGAATATTGATATAAAAGAAAACAATTTCAGTTATCAAATATTCGATAAACGAGACAAATTTAATTTTAAAATAGTGAAGTACCCCCACATTTCAAGTAATTTTTCTGAAAAGGCATCCTATTCAATTTTTCGAGCTGAGATCGCCCGGAATATATACTTAAGCAGTTCCTTAGACTCCTTTTTTTCAAGACTGCCCAAAATTCTTCATGAATTTCGTTCGAGAGGCTACTCGAACAACAAGTTGAGAAAACATTTTGATCTAGCCTTAAAAAAGAATCCATATTGCTACAAACTTAATTGCCTTAATTCGAAGGATTTTCCAAACTTTTTTCGAATTAAGCCATAGCAAATAAAAAATTTTTTCCTTTTCTTTCGTAATTACCATAAGAAACGAAATCTCAGCTACATAATATATATATATATATATATATATATAATACCGTTGAAGCATGAAACTATACGTGTTGTTCTTGTTGTCACCTAGATGAGGCGATCTGCGACGAAACCAATTTTTCGATATTTTTTATTTCTTCATATAATAAAAAACTAAAAAAATTTTTTTGTTTTATTTCTATACCTAAAATTTCGAAAGCATGTCCCTGGTTGATGAATCCACTGACGAGTCGCCGTCTAACCAGGGTACGGTCTGGAGACGATCGCAAGCACCTACTAACCATTTTAGCTAAGTATTAACAATCAAGCACTTTTGCCATCTGTCTGTCCGTCTATGTCCTTAGTAATCCTAGCTATACGATTAACAATATACATCATCAGGGAAATTACTTATAAAATTGTTTTTATAAGTAATTTGCTACTAGTTGCAATAAGTCTTACTTATTGCAACTTTCAAATTATTTGTAATTTCAGATTATCTTGTTTTGCTTTTTCCTGGGATCAAAGAAGAAATGCAGTCCGGAGATCAATCGACGAGCAGTAGTAAGATTGCCCTTTAGTACGATATATGAAATTAAATTAATTTTTGCTTTTTCTTCTTCTCTATAATCTTTGTTTTTGGATAGTTTTGAGTGCGTTATGATGTTTTAAGGCATCGTCTAGGCCTAGTTGGCAGGATTCTCTAGGCTAAGCTGGCAGGATTTTTTCTGAAAATTTCGATTTTTTAATGCCTAAGCCTAAGCTCCTAATCCTAACCCTAAGGGGGGGGGGTGTGTGGGGGGGGGGGGGGGGGGCGCCCCCCCCCCCCCTTTGCGGTTTGAGCACCCCCCTTAGAGGGTCGCAGCCCCCCCTTTCAGCGGCGGTGGCTCACTCATCGACATGGTGGCTCACATTGCTCCGCACCCCTCCCCGAGGTAAGGTGGCTCACGGTTGCTCCGCACCCCCCCCCCCTTTAACTAAGGCATAAATACGGCGTTATGATAAATTCTAGTTCCTCAAATCCTAGTTCAAACTTCCCTACTGCTCAGAACCAAGCTCACGCGACGGGCAATTTCGGTTTTAAAGTTCAGCTTTATTCATTATTCCACAGTAGCAAATCTCCTTTTATTTGATGCAGGGAACTAAAACTAATTTTTTGCTCACCCACACCTGAGTCTAAGCGTGAGCACTAAGCCTAAGCCTGAGCTCTGAGTCTAAGCGCAAAGCCTAAGCACTAAGCCTTAGCCTGAGACCTAATTTGAAGAAAAAACATGCTGAGAAGCATCAAAAATAACTTTACCGCACTAAAAAACCTTAACTAGCTTCAGAATTAAAAAAATTTCGCAGATATAGCCTGAATATTGTATATACTGAACCTTACTTGGGTTGTAACGCTTCAATCAGTCTGGTCCTGGTAGCTTCAGAAAAAGTTTTGTAATTTTTAAAAGCCTGAACCGATTTACAAAATTTTGTCAGCATTTATAGTGGTGCGGGGAAAAAACCTATTTTCAACTTTTCAGGTCGTCCTGTGCTCCACATAAATCGGATCCATTAATGCTCGCGGCTGTTATAACGGCCATCTTTCGCCGAACTGCTGCACTATTAAAATATATTCTAACTAATCACGTTTCTGAGTAGTATATAAGCCTCGAAACCTCCGGGGAAAAAAACCCTATGCGGGGAAAAACCCTATCACTTTTCTCGGTTGTTCTATTAGCAGTGAGTATAAACTCAATTTCATCTACTTCAACTCTTAGGCTGCACTATGAACTAAAAAAACCGTTTCTCCGACACCCATGCGTCTCACAATAATTTTTGACCCAATTCAAACTTGGCCTTAATTTAGGTTTGGGCGTAGGTTTAGACTTGGGGCTTAGGCTTAGTACGGGGCTTAGGCTTTGGCTTAGTATCAAGCTTAGGCTTAGGTTCAGGCTTAGGCGCAGGCTTAGGTACTAAAAAATTGAACCGGAGAAGTTACGCCAACAGCCCAAGTCTGATGTTTCTTGCATGCATGTTGGTGTAGTGGGCTTGTAGTGCATCTCCATTTTTGGAGTCGATCGTGTTACTGTAGACCTAGTAAGGGGGGTCGGAAAGTATATAATATACTGTACGTGTATTATGGGCGTAGGCTACCGACAGGCAGTGCAGCCAAAAAGGTTGTAGGCAGAGGCATATATATATATATATATATATATATATATATATATATATATATATATATATATATATATATATATATATATATATATATATATATATATGGGTGTGTGTGTGTGTGTGTGTGTGTGTGTGATATATATATATATATATATATATATATATATATATATATATATATATATATATATATATATATATATATATATATATATATATATATATATATATATATATATATATATAATATATATATATATATAATAGGGTTGCTAATTTATACATGTAAAAAAGTCCGGACTTTTTTACACCTATCTTTTACACTGTAAAAAAGTGTTAAAAAGTGTAAAAAACTGTAAAAAAGTGTAAAAAAGTATTTTATAGCCTAGAATGATATTTACACGTTTTCTAAACTGTTTGAGACCAGGTTGAAATTTGTGACCGCCGAACCGGTAACATGTTTCAATTATCTGTCGCTTGCTTATGTATTGTAGATGAGCTGTTTCTGTTATGTAAAATCAGAAAGAAGGAGGAGTCCCATCTGAGGAAAACGCACGTCTTTATTTTGCCCCTAAATTGAGCCATTAGCTATCTTTTAACACTAGACAAAAGCGTGTCTATAGGAGACAGTGTCAAAACAGTATCTATAGACGTGTGAAGGACTGTTGTGATTTGTGAAAGAAGTTTTTGCACTGTGCAGGACAAAATCTACTTGCGGAAAAAACCGTCAGCTGTAGTCACAAAATCTGACCCAAATGTTGGTTTCATTCCGAACAAGTTCTATTGTTGGTTGGTTTTCAAATGCTGGTTTTCTGTCGGTTTCGTTACACGCCATACGGCCGTCGGAAAGCACGCCGCACGACCCGTCAAAAATGTCAAAATTTTAAATAATGCAATTCAAACACCACGTGGATACCGGTTCTACAGATTTATTTATTCACACACTAGACTGTAATATGGAAATTTTTAAGGGTGTACCATTGCACCAATAACTCAACTTTCACGAATGGGAGTAGGCCGTACCCGCTGGGTTTGCTTCGTTAAAAATGAAAAATTACGCTAAAAGTTCCTCATGTGTTGTAGCCAACATAATAAGTTTCAGGAAACAATTTTGTATGAGTATTTTTGTGTAGGTGTAAAAGTAAAAAAGTAGGTGTAAAAAAGTGTTAAAAAGTGTAAGGTGTAAAAAGTGTTAAAAAGTGTAAAAAAGTAGGTGTAAAAAAGTAAAAAAAAGTTGCAAAAAAGTCCATATAGGGGAGCAAGGCGGTTCCTACAAGAAGCATATATATATACTTGGCTGAATAGCACAAGCATATATGCGGGTCTCCCTGTTAAATTGGGGGTCCTCAATTCTTTGTAACCTATATTCGTTTTCTTGTGCTTCATGCACTTTAATCGTATTTCTAAGCTGTATTGTTGACTGTTAACATTTCAAAAGACTTTTTCATAAACCCATAATACATAAATAAACTGTTTAAGATTTTTTAATTTTACGTGTAAGTCACCACACTCATGTTTTATTTATTTGTATAATATGTGATGAAATGTACTTTTAAATGTGTATGAATTTACAATTTACATGTCTCACACTCTTTCACTCTACCGTCCTCATAGACTAAGATAAATTACAAAAATTTAAACTTTGTGTCACTTCTGCTTTCACATGCCTAGAAAGTAACTTCTAGATATTATTGTCTTTTACATGTCCAAGGTCTCTTCCGCGTTTACGTCTACGTGATAAAATGTATATAAGTTCTGCATATGTACTAGATAAAGTTTTCTTGTGTGCAAAAAAAAAAAAAACTGCTCCACTGCAAAGATTCTTACCTAAACTTCACTTCCCTTCTATTAATTTGCTGTCCTAACTGCATTAATCATTTTCAACTGAAATTTTCATTAACCACAGAGGACCTTCAATGAGCCGATGGCCGCCACTAACAGTTTAAAGAATTACTTATAGTAGACTAGTATAAGTAATATTATTGATAAAATAATTGACACATTCTGAGAGCTTATGCTTAGCTCAAACTTGATTCGGTTATAACAGAAATTATATCTGGCACGTCCCTAAGAACTAAACAAACGGTGAGTACTGAGACTACGACAAAAGAAGACACTCGTGACTTTCGAGTAAGTTTTGAATGCTTTATTATATAAAAGAATGCTACACAAACACAAAACGTTTGGGATTCCCCTGAGTTCAGTTGCTTGCGCCAAGGCCAAAAGGCTTGCGAGGAGAGCCCCAGTCACAAGATAGCCCAAGCTCACACTCATGCAACAATCAGCCAAGCCTAATCAGAAACATAAAAAGGGGGCTAACAATAGGAATGTAACCTGTCCTAGTATAATAGGACATCGGAATCTTGTGACTGGGGTAGGCGACACGGGACCGCCAGTAAAACCAGGCCTCCTGCTCCTCCCGCGTGAACCTCGGATTACTTGGTGGCCCCCCACAGCCAGGCGAACATACACATATACACATAATTTCGTAAAGAAGCAACGCCTGCTGGCAAGCCACGGGTAATCCTCTTGGCCTTCTCAGGCTGAGGACAGCTTGAGTCGTTTCCGAGCGACACGGCAGCTGTGAGGGCGGTAAAAAAAAAAAAAAAAAGTCCAAAATTTTGCTACTGTAAAAAAGTGTAAAAAACGTTTTTTACTTTTTTACTTTTTTACACTTCGCAACCCTATATATATACATATACTGTGGATTGCATACGTGCTATCAGTTTTGTTGCATGACTTACGTAATAGCCTGAACTGTCGCACTCATCTCTGATATATACCCATGAAAATATAAATTCTTTTCATGCTTTTTCATGACTTTGGGTCTTCTTATTCAAAATTGGATTTATTGGATTAGATTTAATTTTATTTCGTCAATAACGCAGCGTCAGTTAAACTTAATTCATTCACACCGAGGTACCGTATGTGAGCCATGTGGCCATGTGGGGCAAAATTTCAGCCGGCTATTTTCATTCTGTGCTGCGCTATTAGCAAAATGAATTCCGTTAAAAAATCCGTTAAATCCAATTTTGGATAGGGCCCTTTGACAATGTATGTGATATGTATGTAAATGTATGTATATGTATATATTATATATATATATATACATATATATATATATATATATATATATATATATATATATATATATATATATATATATTATATATATAATAACTGTCGCAGACCACAAATATATGTATATATATATATATATCGGCTAAGCAATGCGGCTCATGCAACAGCCAGGGCAGTGCAACAAAATACACTCTTAAATCAGTCTTAAACTGGTCTAAAACTGGTCTTAATTCACTCTTAAAACACTCTGAAATATCGAGCTGCTGGCTGGATTGAATTTAAGACCAGTTTAAGATTATCTTAATTCACTCTTAAATCAGTCTTAAACTGGTCTAAAACTAGTCTTAATTCACTCTTAAAACAATCTAAAATATCAAGCTGCTGGCTGGATTGAATTTAAGACCAGTTTTAGATTATCTTAAATTACTCTTAAATCACTCTTAAATTGGTCTAAAACTAGTCTTAATTCACTCTTAAAATAGTCTAAAATATGAAGCAGCTAAGCTGGACTGGATTTCAGACCAGTTTAAGATTATCTTAATTTACTCTTAAACCACTCTTAAATTGGTCTAAAACTAGTCTTAATTCACTCTTAATTTACTCTAAAAACAATCTAAAACTATGCAGCGTAGTTCCAAACTGCATTTTAGACTGATTTAAGATTATCTTAAAACAGTCTTAATCTGAAATTAGTCTTAAATAATCTAAAAACACTCTAAATTCACTCTTAAAATGGTCTTAACTTGCTCTCTTAATTCACTCTTAAAATTTTTAGAGTGTTTTTAGATTGGTTTTAGACCATTTTAAGAGTCCCCCTTTCTTCCTGTGTAAAGTTAGCCTAACTTTACCTGCAGGAAGTTTTGAGAATACGGCCCCAGAAGTGAATTTCCTTCAATTTGATGTACATATCACATAAAAAATTTTTCGAACATTTTTGAGCAAATTTCGTCACATAGCTTTAGTTACAGCAAGGCTCACCACATAAACATATAAATTTCAAAATTACCAAACTAAGCCTAAGCCTCAGCCAAAGCCCAAACTAAGCTCATTATTAATTCTGGGACTCAGCCTAAGCCTAAGCCTAAATCCAAACCTGATCCGATATTTGATTGATTTTCAAAACACACACGCACACTCACACATGTGGAGCCTTGCTGTAAGGAGAGTAAAATAATTTAGTCAAGAAAAATAGATTTTCACGGAAATGCCTTCACAAGCCAGTGCATTTACACGTATGTATGTAATGAATTTGAAAGGCTGAAAAACACTAGCAGTTGTGTTTTACTAAACGTAATTAAAAAATTTTGGTGTTTTATTGAGTGTGGTTTAATTTGTTCGTGAACTAACGCAATACTTTCTGCATGAGACAGAAATATAGTGCGTGTGAATACAAACGCAAATTTTCGGCTTGCGATTTTAAAAAATTGGCTCAACGAAAAAAGTTAAAATTTGGCACACAAATACATCTTGTCATTTTCGAGCGGTCGCAAAATTAGATTTTTGGCAAATCGATAGTATCTAAAAAATTTAGCCAAATTTATGTTTTTCAAAAATCGCGATTTTAGTGTTTTTCGACATATCAATCATATTCATCAAAACTTTTTTGCGACTGCAAAAGAATCAATTCAATCAAGACTTTTTGCGACCGCTCGATCACGTTGAGCAAACATAATGAGTCATTGATTGTGTAACGGCTACTTACTTGCGAAAAGAAATCGCAAGCCGAAATTCCACTCACGTTTGGTCTACAGTGAATGGTAATTTGTATCAATCAACTTCATTTTTTGTATTTAGGCATACTTTTACACCAGCTTGCCATTGTGTATCTAAAATTGGCCCCAAACTCGCCGTTTTTTGAAAAGTCACATTTCAGGAGCGCCACCTTATTATTAGGCCGTGTTTACATTGAGCTTTTTTTCTGCTGCTCGGTGACTATAGACTATGTAGCTGCTCCGTTGTCATGACAACACTGCGGTTCCAGCTTTTTTTCAGCTGCTCCAGCTTTTTTTCGCCGTTTCCGGTTTTTTTGCAGCTGCTGGAGCAGCTGAAAAAAAGCCGGAAATGGCGAAAAAAAGCTGCAGCTTTTTTTCAGCTGCTCGAGCAGCTGAAAAAAAGCTCAATGTACACACGGCCTTAATATAGCAGAGGGCCTATTCCTTTACCGGATTAAACGACTTATTTTAGTCCGAGGTTTTGGAATGACAAATCGGACTAAACGGACTAAAAGAGTTAAAATAAGTCAGCGACTTTATTTTAGTCTGACCCCATTCCAAAACTACCACAGGACTAAACGGATTTAGCATACATGCTTAACATTAGCGTGCATAGTTAAGTCCATTTAGTCCGACTAAAACGCAGCGCGCTAAAAGTTAAGTCCGTTTAATCCGGAGGGTTTTGGAATGGCATTTTAAGCATAATTTTTAAACCGTTTAGTCCGATTATAATTAACCCTTTAATCTGGTAAAGGAATAGGCCCAGAGTGTGAATCGGCCTTCTTTATAAATACATTTTAATGCAATGTAATTTAATTGTAATAAACATGTACTGTGCATATGTATGTAAATAGTGTAATGCATTGTATTCAATTATGAGTCTAAAATTGTGCAATAACAAATAATTAATTACTACCTCCATAAATTTAGTTTTTGCTTATAATAATAATACAGAGCTGTTTGGGCTGAACAAGAATTTTCTCAAAAATATTTCATATTTGTCAATTTGGTTTATGGAACGATTTCTTTTCCGAAGCGTATGTATTTGGCTTTCAGGAAGGCTAATTTGGTCGTTCGCCGCTAGGCCGAATCGCCACTGGACCGAAACTGCGCCATTACGCCGAATCTTCGCTAGGCCGAATCGCCGTTAGGTCGAAAATGTTTTTGCAGAGCATACACACATTAAAGTATGTAAAACAGTACATGTATGTATATACATATTACCCTTACAGTGGAAATACAGCTAGTAGACATTGGCCCGTATTCACATACTAACACTAACACTTAAAGTTAGTGTAAACACTAACTTTAAGTGCTTCGTAGCACTAAATTTAGTGTTACGAAGCACTTAAAGTTAATGTTTACACTAACTTTAAGTGTTAGTGTTAGTATGTGAATACGGGCCAAACTGTATTGTAATACAATGCATATTGTATGCTGTTAATGCATGGTAAAAGACTGTACAGTTTTGAAAATTGTACTCAATAAATTAGTATTCATTTGTATTTCTTGTGGGCCTAACGGCGATTTGGCATTCCGGCGATTACACGCCGCTAATTTGGGTCAGACTGAAGCGGGGCGGGGGGGGGGAATTATTTTTTATTCTAATTCGCTTCCTACCCCATCTTTTAACAAAAATATGAAACCCCCATCGTCAGCCATGCCCCCAATCTGATCTCTAGCCCCCAAAATAGCTGTCGCCCCTTTTAATAAAAATCTGACGTGAAATTATTGGTGTTAAAACCCTTAGGGGTCGAATAAGTCGGAAAAACGGCATTTTTTCGACTAATGATCCGGAGTCCCCCTATATCCCCCAAACCTAGGGGGGGTTAAAATTGAACGCTCTTTCGAATAGGCTAGGTTAGAAGTTCGTAGGAAGTAAGCTTTAGCTGGAAATCAAACTTTGTCCAAAAATTAAACTTTACATGAAATTTTTTGCGCAAAATTGGATTTAGTCAAAAATACTGAATCAAATGAAAACCTGCTGTTACCGTTGAAAGAGCAACTTCTAAGCTACTAAATGCTGAAAAAATTTTGTAAATCGGTTCAGGCTTTGAAAAGTTACAGAACTTTTTCTGAAGCCACCAGGACCATACTGATCGAAGCGTTACAGCACGAGTACGGTTCCGCGGAAATTCCGGGCTATAGCTGCGAATTTTTTTTAAATATAAAGCTAGTTAGTGTTTTTTAGTGTGGTAAAGTTATTCCTGATGCTTCTTAACAGTTTTTTTTTTAATTTAGGCCTCAGGCTTAGGCTTAGGCTTAGTGCTTAGGCTTAGGCTTAGTGCTTAAGGTGGCACTCCTGAAATGTGGGTTTTGGCCATTATTTTGAAAACGCGCAAAAATAAACATGCATCGTAAGAACAAAAGTTGATCAGAAGTGAATTTCCTTCAATTTGATGTACATATCACATAAAAAGTTTTTTGAACATTTTTGAGCAAATTTCGTCAAGAAAAATAGATTTTCACGGAAATGCCTTCACAAGCCAGTGCATTTACACGTATGTAATGAATTTGAAAGGCTGAAAAACACTAGCAGTTGTGTTTTACTGAAACGTAATTAAAAATTTTTGGTGTTTTATTGAGTGTGGTATAATTTTTTTGTGAACTAACGCAATACTTTCTGCATGAGACAGAAATATAGTGCGTGTGAATACAAACGCAAATTTTCGGCTTGCGATTTTAAAAAATTGGCTCAACGAAAAAAGTTAAAATTTGGCACATAAATGCACCTTATTATCTTCGAGCGGTCGCAAAATTTGATTTTTGGCAAATCGATAGTATGTAAAAAATTTAGCCAAATTTATGTTTTTCAAAAATCGCGATTTTAGTGTTTTTCGATATATCAATCATATTCATCAAAAATGACATTTTGCGACCGCTCGATCACGTTGAGGCGAGCAAAATGAGCTATTGATTGTGCAACAGCTACTTACTTGCTTAGAGAAATCGCAAGCCGAAATTCCACTCACGTTTGGTCTACAGTGAATGCTAATTTGTATCAATCAACTTTATTTTTTGTATTTAGGCATACTTTTACACCAGCTTGGCATTGTGTATCTAAAATTGGCCCCAAACTGCCGTTTTTTGAAAAGTCACATTTCAGGAGCGCCACCTTAAGGTGGCGCTTAGGGGAACCAACTTTAGCGTTTACTTTTTTTCAGCGACATTTTTGACCATAATGTCTTGAAGGAAAGTTGTTCAGAATGAAAAGAGCTTTGATTTGATGTGCATATTGCGATAAAATTTTTTTTTAATATTTTTTGGACGATTTTGTAGCCGTAGCAAAAAAAAAAAATTTTTGTTTCAATATAAAATGATTACTCGTATCAATGAAATATGCGGCTTCTTAGCTTTAAATTGACGTATTAAACATAAGAATACGTTGAAGCTTTGCTGAGTTATTCAGCCGTGAAAATAGCAAATCAAAAATGAAAATCCTAAAAAGCTGATAAATCTTCGAAAATGTCAAATTTTTGATTTAATTTCTTAAAAAATTGAGTATGGCTTTTGGTAACTTTTTCAACGGAAATATGCAGTCATAGGAAAGGTCTAATTTTTGAAAAAGTGAAACGTGTGGGCAAACCTTACATTTTTGCGTAGCGAAATCTACTACTTTTTTTGGGCCTGGTTCCCAGCTGCCGATTGCGATCGAGTTGAAAATTTGCACAAAGAAAGAAAGAATACAAATGCAGACGTGAAAGTTTTTCGATTTTCAAATTTTGGCTCGTAGCACTTTTTGTAGTCGCTCAAACACAATTGATTTTTGAAAAATAGATTTTTTGCAAAATCAAAAATAGAAATAAAAAATCGAAGATCAATCACGTCTAGATTTTGGAAAGATCTTTCTATTGATACCAAGATCTTCAAAATCGGTTGAAGTTTCGCTGAGCTAGGTCAAAAACAAAATTAGTGTGAATAGGAAATTCGACATGGTCATAAAATTTGACACATTCACATTAAAGTGCTGAAAAGTATTGTAAATATGGTTTTTTGATGTCACTTTGATGTACAATTAAAGTGGTATTGCTACTTATTGCATGAGCTGAGCGCCAAACATGAGTTTTGTTGCTGAGCGCTACCTTAAGGGGGTAGTGTCGCGAAAGCAGTTTTGCTCATAGGCTGTGAAAATAGAACTTTTTGTTTTGAAGTAGTACATTCAATGAGAAGCTAGTCCAACGCTGTATGGCATCAAATAATTACTGCCAGACATTACACTATCCATATTGACAAATATCTTGGACCAATTGTCATTAGTAAGCCAGACATCACACAATAGGGACATAAAAATTCGAAAAATCAAGCCAGATATCAGATTGGCCAGCTTGTGAAGTACACATAATGTGTGGACGCACAATTTTTTGCGACAAATAAGAAAAAAGAAAATTGAAGGTTCGTTTTTCTTTTGATTTGAAAATAAGCGTCTAGATTTTTCACAATTTATCATTATTGCTGTTACTATTTTACAGTTTAAGTACACCTTCACAGTTCAAACTAGTATTA
>JASANF010002380.1:0-21669 GCA_030248245.1 Trissonchulus sp. WLG1_4 | reverse complement strand
GCTGATATTCATACACTTCACTTCATGTGGTTGATATTCCCAAAACTTTCAAATCATTTGGCTAATATTCAGAAAATGTATCTGGATTGGCTGTGGAATTTACAAAATTTATATAAATTAGGTAAAAAACACATCTATGTCCGATGAAATGAAATTCAGCAAAACAATTATGTACTTATATGAAGTTACATTTTATCAAGAGTACATACGAGAGTCTCACTCTATATAGAAGAAGAGTGAGACACGCGCCTTCCTGCTTGTGTTCTAGCGCAGGCAGACGCGCTGGTCGTTTTCAAGCCACATGTTGCCGTTGCAGAGTGACACGCTATTATGTACTCTTGATTTTTTTAAAAAAGCTTCACTAAGCCTAGCAGAAGTTTAACACTAAACCAATAAATTAAATGCAGCATATAAAGCTCGCCGCCTCGCCAATGCCAGACGAAGTCCTTTCAGCTTCAAGATATGCCAGCACAAAGACCTTACCATTTTCCAAAACCATTCCAGCCATCGAAGTGGCATCCGAAAAATCGTCGTCACTCACAACAGCCTCGGGCTTATTCTGAAATCATTGTACAAACAGTCCACCATCAGTTGAGTTCAGTGAGTTTTGTGACTAAAAAGTCTGACCAAAAAATTACTATAAGCTGTGAGAGAAACAACGTGGCGTGATATTTGTGACTATTCTCTGTACTCTGGATGTTTGCAATTCGTTCTTTTCGTAATGAAATCACGTGTTTCTTTTTGTCTCAGGGCTCAGCATTTTTTTGGCAGCTATAGTGATTATTTGCTTTTCGTGCTCACAAAACAAGAGGCACAGAAAATACCCACTAGAAGCAGAAAATTTCAGCTAAATAATCTGATTCTAGGAAGAGTATAGCACTCCAGCCAAACATATCAAGAAGCATATTCTCAAAAAAAAGATACAAAACTATAGATAGTTAGATTTTCCTTTATTTTTTGTCTGTTGAAAAGTAGGACACATAAATATTTTAAATCGCTTGGCATATTAACCACAAAACATTATCAACGGGTCTTAAAACTTGATATTACTATCGTTTCAAGTCCAAACCACTAGTATCTCACAAGTACAAGTAAGTATACCGCACAAAGTCACACAACAGATAACGTCCTATTATTATAAAGCAATCCTACACGTATTTCTTGGCATAAGCATACGCATACTCATAAGCATACGCATAAGCATACTAAACTGACGTTAGCATCTGGTTCCTCGGCGATGGGAGACTGAGTGACGTCGGTGCGATCGGAGCCCGAGCTTGGATTCCTGGACAACCCGGCCGGTCCAGCGCGCAGAATGGCGTCCACGGCTAGCAGACCTCCCACCATGTCGCCGCACACACACACCTAAGGCACACAACCCTCACATTCTATCCATACATGTGTGAGGAGGTGGGATGGGGGGGGACCGCCCCTTCCCCAAAAAATCTAGGGGCCGGGGGGAGGACCCGAAAATTTGGGCGAAATTTAGTAAAAAATGACTTTTTGTGGGAATATTTTGCAAAATTCATGGTATTTTTGGTCAATCAGGGGGAGGGATTGGCCGGAGAGACCCCCCCACATTTCGACAGCGTTACATGTATGTTCAGAATATCACCTTTTGGTCCGAATCGGGAAGGACTAAAAGCCGCCGGGTTCATAGTCGCCCATGTCCATACATGTACACGGGGTCTCGATCTGGGGGGGCTTGTCCCTGATGATTTTTCAAAATTTTAGGGGGGGGGCTTGTCCCGACTTTTCGGCAATTTGAACTGAAATAGCGCAAAAATTTCCAATTTTGGCCTAAAAAACTACTTTTTTAGCAAAATTTGGTTACTTTTAGCGATTTTTTAGCTTTTCGGACATTTTTTTTGAAGCATTTTATAGCGATATGGGCAATTTTTTTAGTTTTCTGGAACCTTTTTTCAGTACCGAGCAGAGGGGCTCGTCCCGGTGAGTCAAATCTGAGGGGGGGGCTTGTCCCGAAATCTCAAATCTGGGGGAGGGGGGGCTTCCCCCCCAGACCCCCCCCATGTACATCTGTGTCCATGTCCTTATTGTCCCCAGCGTCTTGTCCTTAAGCGGATTTAAAAAAATGTAATGCGACACTTTTTGCTGGATGCAAGCGTATGCAAAAAATTTCGCATACAGCCTACAGAAATTTCTATCTACCTGTCCCCATGTCCATAAAGACAACCGGGCCGGGCTTGAAACTCCAGTTACACCTACATTCATTAAATTGTGCGAGGTGACTTAGTAGAAACATTGTGACCGTATGGTGCGATGTCCACCGAAACGGAGGAAAGAAGAAGAAGAAGAAGAAGAAACAAAACAATCATCATATTGTTCGAAATTCATACGCAAATTAGATGTACAAAATGCAAGCAAATTAGATGAACGAAATGCAAATTAGCTAAATCTGAAAATGAATCAAATAGTACAATTTATATATGTAAATGAATCAAATAGTACAATATGCAAATGAGCCTAATCTACATCACACTTGTTCATCATGAGTCACAGTAATACATGCAGATTAACTATATACCCATCATTCCCCAAACCCGATGGGTGGATTTCACAAAGGTGGCCTTACGCACATTTCCATATGATTAGCACATAATTTCACAACGAAATATCCTACCATGCCCTGAAAGTCCCGTCCCAGTTCCTCCTGCAGGAATTGGGCATAGGCCAGGTTGGCCCGTCGCACAGCCTCGCTGACATAGGCCTGGAAACTGGCCTGGGCCGAGCCGGCCAACAAAGGCAACAGCACGGGGGCCAGGTTCTCACAGCACGAGATGGAACTCTCCTCGCCGCTGGAGCCGAACGGGCACAGCCTGGAACACAGCGCCCATTAGCCTAGGCTGGCTTACTCTTGGTTCAGGTAAAGGTTCGGAATACTGTTCACTCAGTTTAGTCTAGTGATAGCTTGGGCCTGGCCTCAGACTAAAATTAAGCAGCTGACTTATTTGAACTCGTTTAGTTCGATAACCCATCGTAAACTTTAAATGAAAGTCCAGTCGGATCGCGTTTAACAGCTGTCTCTCCCACGTCTCAGGACTCAGACTCTCCCCATTAAAAGCGTAAAATATTAGGCATTGGCACTTGGCAGATATCTAGCAGATTCTATAATTAGAATGTTAATGCTGCTGCTTGCATGGTGAGAAATCAATTCGCACACTAAAGCCCGATTCATCTTGTCCTTAAGCTTGTTCCAATCGTTTTGTCCTTAAGCAATTTCACGAAAATTTTTTGCACGAAGAAAGTTTCGTGTGGATTGGCCTCAAAATAATATACGCTGCTATACGTGCCAAAATTTCAACTCTAAAAGTTAACAATAGGAAAACATTTATACATGTGCTGCAAATAAAAAGGTTTCAATAAAAATCCCTCAATCCATGTTTACCGCAGCCCGAAAACCAACGTTTACGTAAGAAAAAGTTAACAAAAAAAGTTTAAAGTCTGACAAGCCGCATACCTAATGACAGCGGACAGAGCCTCAGTGCAGATAGGGGAGCAGGGCACCAGCCGCACAGCCATGCGACCCGTCAGACTCGGATAGTGCGCCGCGAACACAGACTCAAGAGTTAGTCTGAAACACACACACAATATGTGGTTGGGGGGTCTCAAAGCTGGTACACGGTGGAGTGCTTTCTAATAAATTAATATTGACTGGATTAGATTAACTAAAGTCTGACCAAATGATGCTGGACCCTGTCGCTGAGACAAAAAGAAACACAATATGATTTCATTATGATAAGAACGAACAGCAGGCATCTAGAGTACGGGCAAGTAGTCACAAAAATCACGCACCTGTTTTGTCTCAGGATTCAGAATAATTTTTGGTCAGACTTTAGACTATAAGTCTATAACTCAGCACAGGATTAACTTAAATTCATAACATTTCGCAAGCAATAATGCAGATGATACGGTTTAGTCGTTCTACAAGGTATTTTAAACATAAACTTCCGTCAATATTACGTTGAGTGAGTTACTTAAGTTAATCTAATCCAGTTCATATAATTTATAAAAAGGCCCTTGGAGACAAAACGACAATGAGAAGATCAATTTGAAAGGGTATTCTATTTTCAGCTTTAGTAGACAACAATAATAAGTTTTCACTAACTCTAACTCTTCCATCAACTACTATTTTTTGGCCCCCTATGATATGCATACATGTCAACGGGTCAAAAATTATGCATCTCCGGCCACATTTTAAGGACCGTCCCATCCAGAACAGCAAAAAACATTAAATTTTGCTAAATTTTCAAAAAAAACACCGGAATTTTCGACAAATAAATGCTTTTTTACACTATCCACCCTGAGCCCTCTATTTTTTGTGACGAGGAAAGGTCCCTCATCCGACTTCTTTCATGTAAGACATGTACGTTCAGCCGGCAAAATTACAAAATAATCACGCCACAAAATAATCACGCCAGTGTAGCCTTGGCTTACTGGAAAGTGTGAATATCATTAAGCTTGGCGTGGTGGTCGGAGACGGTGTCCAGGAAACTGCCCCCGTGGAACACCAGCAGCAGCACGCTCGTCTCACAGCCCCCGGACTCAGAGGTGCCTGAAAAAATAGCCATTCATTACGGGTTTATTTATCTTTCTGAAAAGTTTAGGCCATCTGGCTTCACGGCCAAAATTTTTTTAGTCTAGTATGGAGAAGCTGTCCTAGTGTTCTTACTGGAATGCAGAGTGACAGTGGTTCCCACGGTCTGTGGCCCAGACTGCGTGTCGCCATCCCCGTCCTTAGTCTAGTATGGAGTGGTCTAGTATCAACTGTACAGCCTTACCAGAATGCAGAGTGGCAGTGGTCTCACGGTCTGTGGCCCAGACTGTGTGTCGCCATCCCCGTCCTTAGTCTAGTATGGAGTGGTCTAGTATCAACTGTACAGCCTTACCGGAATGCAGAGTGGCAGTGGTCTCACGGTCTGTGGCCCAGACTGTGTGTCGCCATCCCTGTCCTTAGTCTAGTACCGAGTGGTCTAGTACTATCAACTGTCTAGCCTTACTGGAATGCATAGTGGCAGTGATCTCACGGTCTGTGGCCCAGACTGTGTGTCGCCATCCCTGTCCTTAGTCTAGTACCGAGTGGTCTAGTACTATCAACTGTCCAGCCTTACTGGAATGCATAGTGGCAGTGATCTCACGGTCTGTGGCCCAGACTGTGTGTCGCCATCCCTGTCCTTAGTCTAGTACCGAGTGGTCTAGTACTATCAACTGTCCAGCCTTACTGGAATGCATAGTGGCAGTGATCTCACGGTCTGTGGCCCAGACTGTGTGTCGCCATCCCTGTCCTTAGTCTAGTACCGAGTGGTCTAGTACTATCAACTGTCCAGCCTTACTGGAATGCATAGTGGCAGTGATCTCACGGTCTGTGGCCCAGACTGTGTGTCGCCATCCCTGTCCTTAGTCTAGTACCGAGTGGTCTAGTACTATCAACTGTCCAGCCTTACTGGAATGCAGAGTGGCAGTGATCTCACGGTCTGTGGCCCAGACTGTGTGTCGCCATCCCTGTCCTTAGTCTAGTACCGAGTGGTCTAGTACTATCAACTGTCCAGCCTTACTGGAATGCATAGTGGCAGTGATCTCACGGTCTGTGGCCCAGACTGTGTGTCGCCATCCCTGTCCTTAGTCTAGTACCGAGTGGTCTAGTACTATCAACTGTCCAGCCTTACTGGAATGCAGAGTGGCAGTGATCTCACGGTCTGTGGCCCAGACTGTGTGTCGCCATCCCTGTCCTTAGTCTAGTACCGAGTGGTCTAGTACTATCAACTGTCCAGCCTTACTGGAATGCAGAGTGGCAGTGATCTCACGGTCTGTGGCCCAGACTGTGTGTCGCCATCCCTGTCCTTAGTCTAGTACCGAGTGGTCTAGTACTATCAACTGTCCAGCCTTACTGGAATGCATAGTGGCAGTGATCTCACGGTCTGTGGCCCAGACTGTGTGTCGCCATCCCTGTCCTTAGTCTAGTACCGAGTGGTCTAGTACTATCAACTGTCCAGCCTTACTGGAATGCAGAGTGGCAGTGATCTCACGGTCTGTGGCCCAGACTGTGTGTCGCCATCCCTGTCCTTAGTCTAGTACCGAGTGGTCTAGTACTATCAACTGTCCAGCCTTACTGGAATGCATAGTGGCAGTGATCTCACGGTCTGTGGCCCAGACTGTGTGTCGCCATCCCTGTCCTTAGTCTAGTACCGAGTGGTCTAGTACTATCAACTGTCCAGCCTTACTGGAATGCAGAGTGGCAGTGATCTCACGGTCTGTGGCCCAGACTGTGTATCGCCATCCCTGTCCTTAGTCTAGTACCGAGTGGTCTAGTACTATCAACTGTCCAGCCTTACTGGAATGCAGAGTGGCAGTGATCTCACGGTCTGTGGCCCAGACTGTGTGTCGCCATCCCTGTCCTTAGTCTAGTACCGAGTGGTCTAGTACTATCAACTGTCCAGCCTTACTGGAATGCATAGTGGCAGTGATCTCACGGTCTGTGGCCCAGACTGTGTGTCGCCATCCCTGTCCTTAGTCTAGTACCGAGTGGTCTAGTACTATCAACTGTCCAGCCTTACTGGAATGCAGAGTGGCAGTGGTTCCCACGGTCTGTGGCCCAGACTGCGTGTCGCCATCCCCGTCCTTAGTCTAGTATGGAGTGGTCTAGTATCAACTGTACAGCCTTACCGGAATGCAGAGTGGCAGTGGTTCCCACGGTCTGTGGCCCAGACTGCGTGTCGCCATCCCCGTCCTTAGTCTAGTATGGAGTGGTCTAGTATCAAATGTACAGCCTTACTGGAATGCAGAGTGGCAGTGGTTCCCACGGTCTGTGGCCCAGACTGCGTGTCGCCATCTCCGTCCTCCGTCAACAACTCCATTGAACTCCACTTCACCATTTTGTCCGCATCGCCGTAGATACTGCCACCATCTGAAATTAAGTCCAAATTACCACACATATTGTACGAGGGGGAGGGGACGACGACAGACGCGGGGACCGCCCCCAAAATCGAGGGGCAGGGGCAGGGGCCGGGGGAGGGTCTCGAAAATTTGGACAAAATTCAGTAAAAATGGCACTTTTTGGTAAAATTTTACAAAATTGTGCAACATTTAGGGTATTTCTGGTCGATCGATGGGAAGGCGGAGGGTCCCCAAAATTCAAAACGTAAGAGTTGATTCACATATTATTCACATTAACCCTAAAAAATAATCATACATTCAGTGCAATAAATTAATATTAAATTCATTACATATTATTATCCCTTGAATTTTTGACATCTACAATATTCTAAGTTTTCAGAGGAATAAATAACGTCCCTCTCTTAGCGGAGGCTGGATTCATAAATGCCAGTGTTTCAATCGCACAAAAAATGACAAAAAAGGCTAGAAAAAATGTCCCCAGATTTTGACTCCTAACCATTGGCATCGAAAAATTCGTCGGCATCCGACTGGAAGTCATCTTCGAACTCTCGCCGTAGACCGCCCAAGTGATCATGAATGTTGTAGGCCGAAGAGTCACGTGAGCCTCAAACAAAATGATCCATCTTCGCCATTGAAAAAAAACTTTCGATTCATTAATACCCATCCCATATTTCCATGCAATCAAAGAAAATGCTTTGTTACAGCAACTGTAGCTGTAGCTAACTGTAGCTAACGAGCTTAGCAAACTAAATATAATACACTGCGTTACACAATTCGTTTATCCACACTGATGGGAAACATGAACATTTTACGCCAGTTTATGAATTATAAAAATTTAAAAGATTATAATTTAAATTGAATAAAAAACAAATCAGAATCAAGAAAAACTTTAGAAATGCCATACATTTAAGCTTAAAATCATACTATTAAACGCAAGGAGGATTTATACTAAAGTATAATATGCGTATTAATGTATTATTTTACTTAAGTTTTCATGTAGTTTTGTATGCAGCAAGAATTCAATTAAGGAATCTAAGCCTAACAGAAAAAAATGATGTCTTTGCTGCAACTTAAAAATCTGCGAAATCCTGCTTCAAAACATATCACCAAAATCGTTGCTACCACCTCCTAAGACCCTATTCATACTTTCAGCCGTATGTCCGTTCAGCGGGCAAAATTACGAAATAATCATGCCACCAATAGTACATTAGATCAGCTTGTGGAGTGATTATTTCTTTATTTTGCCAGCTGAACAGACATAGCACGGCTGTAAGTATGTATCGACCCTAAGCATAATTAATCTTTGCCACTGCGAGACAATGCACCAGTGCAAGCAAGTGAACGTCTTGAGGTGAATGAGCCGTGAGTGCGCAGGGCGTGGGTGTTGTTGGCGGGGGGCGGGTCGGGGGGGCTGTCGGGTTTGCGAGCCTCCTTGCCACCTCCCTCTTCCTCCGGGGCACCGGGACCTCCTTCTGCCAACTTGGCCTCAGCCATCTAAAACACAAACATTTTATTTCTGGCTGTCAATCACTATTTTAAATTATTTAATGCTCTAATGCATACATGTAACGGGGTCAAAATTTTAGCGGGGTGGGGGGGGGGGTTTCCGTCCAAATTTTAGGGACAATCCCCCCTGATGGCCTGATCGACCAAAAGTACCCTAAATTTTGGGGACCCTCCCCCCGGCCCCTCCATATGGAGGGGTCCCTCCCCCATCCCCGCCCTCATACATGTATGCTCTTGTCTAATGCTACAAAATGTAGCTCCTACCTAGCTGAGCAATAAGGGTGTTGGACTGACAATCAGAAGGGCTCCTGGTATTAAGAGGGGGGGGGGGGCTACCCAGGTCAAAAATCAAAGTTGTTGTCCTATTTTGCTTATTTTCACATATTTTATAATTCCCCAAGTTTGCATTCAACTTGGGGTCTTATCCAAAATTGGATTTATCGGATTAGATTCAACTATATTTCGTCAATAACGCAGCGTCAGTTAAAAGTAATTTACTGAATGTATGTAGGCCATGTAGGGCGAAATTTCATGCGGCTATTTTAATTTTGTGCTGTGTTATTAGCAAAATTAGTTTAAATCTAGTCCGTTGAATCTAATTTTGGATAAGGCCCTTGGTAACATATTAAGAAAATTCCAGTTCATTGCCAAACAAGAACAACACATGCAAAACTACAGCAAAATCTACGCCCATCAAAAACACATTAAACTCTGGCATATTTTTACGCAAAATTTTATGGGGGGGGGGTGTCGCAATGGGGGGGGGGGGCGAAACAAATGGGGGGGTTAAGTGAAAAAATGGTTATTATGTGTTAAATTCTACGTTTTGTTTAACAAACAAGCAGCAGTTTCATGCAAATTTTTACAGTAATTTCTTGCTGTCACCAATTAGTACTTACACAAAGTTTGACCCTACCGCGTAAAAAGTTTACAATGATTAAAAATAGTTTTCATAAACTATTAATTACTCAGTCCTTAGAAGATCAAGGTAAAGTCAAAAATGAATAATATTTTGGATATGGTGTACAACTCATTGATAGCGAAAAATACTTATTACTTCATTACAAATCTAGCGTGCTGGTTTAGATTATTTCAGCCACAGCCAGTTCATTTAGATTAAATCTATCCCATTCAACCTTTTAAATAAATTACATTTCAAAAATTTTATTCCAAATGCAGCTAATCACACTTAGTGAAATACTTGTCTGTCAACCTATTTTTGCAAAATTTTTAAAGTGCCAAAAGTTTGCTGACAGCTTAATCATACAGATGAAAAGCATACGTGTGAAACAGTGCGGACAGATACAGATATATAGTGACCTTAATGAAAAATTGTTCAAAAAAAAATTTCGGATATTTGTCCCGACTGGGCTCGATCCAGCGAACTGTCGGTTATGAAACCAAAGCGCTAGCCCACTGCGCTACGGAGACGACAAACAATGTAAGCTTAAATGCTGTTAAAAATAAATGTTTCAACAACTTTGTAGTGGACCTGAACCAATTATTTTGAAATTTTTCACGAACGGGTATGATTTACATTTTATGAATGTGTGAATAAGGGTGACTGTGTCAAAATATTGGTAAGTTTTAAACTGAATTATTATATTTATCTTTTGTTTAGGGTAGTTAATTATTGATTAATAAAAAAATTTCATTCATCAAGTAATTATTTTCAAAAGAACATTTTAGAAAGTCTTTTTGCCACCAACCCCCCTGTTCGACAATTTTCAAGCCATAATTTATGTTTTGGATACACTAGCATGCGGACCTTTTGTAAAAAAATTTATGTTTTGGATTACATTATGGCAACACAGCAACGATAGTTTCAAATTATGGCCAAGAGGGTCACAAGCATAAAACTTCACAATCCTGTCCTGTAATCATATTAAATATATTAACAACAAATTCAAGAACTTCAAAAATCACACTTTTGCTTTTGTTGCATTCAACGTGTTCATTAGTAATATAATTTTCTAATTAAAGGTAAAATTAAAATTTTGGCACCCGCATTGATGACAACTTAGCACGTTAAGTATGCTTCTGCTCCCAAATACAGAGAAATGTAAAAAGCAATATAAATACCTGCCGCCGCCTCGGAAAAAGGACCGGAAAACCCTACCAAGACGACATCGCTACAACTAAAAAGTCGCTAAAACGTCCTTTCGGAAAATAATTTCGGGCTATGGGGGGAGGGCACCTAGTCTGAATTGGGGGAGCTCATAATAAGGCGGGGGGGCTCGACCAAAATGGAGAGGCGTCCTCCCCAGCCCCCCCCCCACTAAAAATATGCCAGAAAATCAAAAAGGCAAAGAAAGCGACTAGACATGGCCACCTATTGGGACGTACGGTTTTGGCCAGGGCCTCTTGTGCCTCCTTCTCCAATCTTCGGATGTCATCGATGGTTAGACCCCACCATTCGTCCTGCCAGGCCCAGGCTTGGCGGTGAGCGCGTAGCATTGTCTTGCGTAACGCTGCAACCACACGGAGTCTTAATATTGGCCGGGATTTATAACAGGTGTTTAGCACACATATGCAGCTGAGGAAATCTGGGGGCGAGCCGTCGACCAGACGGGGGTGCTAGGCGAATTTTTTTAAATTTTACCCATCAAGGGGGGTGCGAGCCAATCTGGAGGCGGGGCGGACCTTTTTGGGATGCGAGCGAGGTCGGGTTGGGGGGGGGTGCAATCCTTCCCCAATCCCCCCCCACACACCCATGTATGTGTTGAACTTTAGACGCGGTCTAAAACGTTCTATTCCAATGAACTAGAACATTGCAATGAAAATTCCATGCGTATTTGGAGGATTACGGGGTTCAAGTTAAACGGGCTTTGTGAATACCAGCCATTGAGTCTTACATACAAAAAGTTAGAACGGAGTCATATTATGCAATTTTCTGTCCTTCATTTCTTCCGGCAAAATACCAACCATGGTTTATTCGCACGCCTATAATCAACCATTATAAATCCACTGACCGACATCATGGATGAACCGTTCAATTTTGCTCTGCATGCCCCAGTAGCGGAACTCGACCCGACACAGCTTGTAGGCGCACATGAGGGGCAGGCGGTCGGCCACACAGCGCTCCACCCAGTTCTCGGCCAGTGGCCCGCGATTTGTCTTCTGCGACACAAACGCCTTCGGGTCCTCCTCCTTCGAGTAGTCCGTCATGCCTGAAAATGCGATTAAGCCTAGTTCATACTAGTCCGAAAGTGTCCGTAGTTCTTCGTGTCCGACTGTCCGAGTCTGAGTCCGTCCCGAAGGTTGTACAATGTACGCAATAGTTAGACGGTTGTCCGTAACATTTTTCCACGTGCGTGTTCGTAGGCAGCATTAATTCATACTTTCTATGGACATTTTACGAACACTGCGTATGCTTATAAAATAACGCCTACACATTCTGCAGCGTACCAAGCGTGTGACAATTCAAGCTTCCAAAAATCACTAAAAACGTTCTGCGCACTAAAAACTAAAATGAAGCTACTCAGCTGAAATTACGACCTATTTAGCAAAATTTTGCAATACGCGGAGTAATTTTATGTGACCGTAAACAAACACGGACAAAAGTTGAACTGAATTCAACTTGTCTTCCGGACATCCGGACAGCCTTTACGGACACTCTCGGACAACTTGTTACGGACATACGGACAAGTGTGAATTAAACTACTCTTACGGACACAGACTCTGACACGGACAGCCCTCACGGGCAAGTATGAAACGGGCTTTAGGGTCATACATGCAACGGGGTCAAAATTTTAGGGGGGACTTCTCCGGCAAAATTTTGGGGATTCTCCAATCTGAACGACCAAAAACACCCAAAATTTTGCAAAATTTTTCTAAAAAAGTACTTTTTTACTATGTTTCGCCAAAATTTCGGGAACCTCCCACCCGGCCCCTCGACTTTTTTTGGTGGGGGGAGAGGTGGGGGCTAGTAAATTTTCCTTCACTGAAACCGAATTTTGGGGTCTCTTCCCCCCCATCCCCGCAGCTACATCTGCGTTTATTTCAGCATTAAATCCTCTGGGATCTACAACTTTTCTCAAGCAATAATTATAGTTCGGCTAAGCTGAAATAACGACCACCAACTTAACTACCATCCATACCACAATAAACTGACCCAGACTATCCTTCACAATGTCAATCACGTCCACGATGCGATCCCGGAGATCTGGGCCGCTGAGCTTGAACACATTCTGCTGGTGGCCGTCGTCGTTGAAGTAGCGCGTCTCGATCTCCAACAGGAAGCGTTCGACGAAGGGCGTGGTGTAGCGGGTGCGCGTGTACGGGTAGGCGTTCCAGGCCTCCTCCTCCACGATTAGCGCCGACGCCGGCAGAATGGCACGAAACCACGCTACAATAAAAAACAACTTTGGTTTTTTTGTATACAGGGGTCATTATTTTTCTAGTGAGGTACCTGTTAGTAACTCATGGTTCAGTGTATATATATATCGTATTCGTTGTATCGTATATATGTTTACCATCTACCATGCCGAATATACAATATACTATTGATTAATCAAACAACACAAACTTAAACTTAACTTGATTATACTTTTTTATAAAACTATCAAAACGTAAAGACGTGTTGTATTGTAAACCCTTGTGTGATTGGGGGGGGGGGGGGTGACTTACAGGGCAGATGACTGCCAATGTGGTAGACCTTGTAGGTGTACTGTCCCGCCCCGCCCGGCCCGTCCTCGTACGGTTTGTTCTCCACAATCTCCACCCCACTCCCCGCCCCCTTGCTCTCCAGGCGACTCTTCTTCTGAAACAGACACATTACATAGTACAGTCGGAAATCACAGTTTTGATAATCATGAGGTATATATTAATACAGTTTCGCTAGAATGTCGTATATATTATATCTTTTTAACAAAAGTATAATAAATTATACACAAAAGTAACACCCGCGCACAAGCACGTAGCCATGAGTACGGAGGGGGGGTTATGTTTTATATTGGATTACAACACATTTGAAAAATCGAAATGTTTTAAGAATCCTCATGCAAAATATTTTTCAGCTACACTTCCAAACATAGATGAACATAGGGGGGTATCCAGCCAACCTCAGGGGGGTCGAGCTGGGTTTTTTCCGCAAAAACGTTCGCAATTGCAAAAAAAATTGAAGATTGCGAAAAATTTTCAAACCTTTTCGCAAAATTGCGAAAAAATTTTGACGCGGTGGAGATGAACTCGTAAGATCCATGCGCTAATTTTTGTGGTTTAGTCGGAAAACATTTCCGATACGTCCCCAATTGACCAAATTTGGCCTAAAAATTGACAATTTCTCCGAGTTTTTTTTGATCCCCTAGGCCCGGACTCGTGCAACCTTGTGACTCGATGTTTCTAGTGATTGTAAATGGGACACATTTTCTTCCCTGTATCATCACACCGACTGCATGTAACAATAATAGACAGTATAATAGGGGTCGGTGGTGACATAATTAAGAAATATTTCAAAATGTTAGCATTTTCGGGCCTAACTTGGTCATTGGCCGGGACTTCTTTTCTTTACGGCTAAGCATCGATGGTGAAAATTTTGAAAAATTTCACAAAATTCTCAGGACGGCTCCACAGATTTAAATAAAATGTCAAAATCGTTGCTTTTTAGCTAAAAAGAGTAAAAATTGCGTCAGTCTTAATCCTGTCTAGACGGAATAATGTTTTATTAACATTCAAATGCAAAATCTACTGCATTAAGAAACAAAAATAAGTCTGCAAAAAAATTTGATTTTGCGAAAAAAATTTCAAGCTTTTCGCAAAATTGCGAAAATTTTCCAGCGAAAAAAAACCAGGGGTCGAGACTCCCCCCCTTGATTATAAAAAAGTGTGCCAAAATTTAGTAAAAAATCGAGAAATGCTAAAAGTTTTCCTGCTGCAGCCAAAAATGTGCCCCAAAAATGAGTTAAAAATAAAAAAGTGCCAAATTTTTCCGGCTTTCGCCGGAAATCAGCCAAAACCAGGACCACCCACGTCTCTGCCAGGGCGTCAGGGGTCGGGCACCCCCCTCGCCGATTGCTCCCGTGAAAATCTACAGTTCCAAATGAAAAAAAAATAAGAGTCTGAAATCTGAATCACTTTATTTTTTAGAGCTATGAAATTCTTAATGAAAACCGATCCTACCATCTCAATGCGGACTGGGCATAACCAGCATCATGCATATACACAGATCATGAACATGCATCATGAAAAGACACCGTATATACAGACATCGTATACATATATACGTACATCAACAGGTATATATATATATACCTACCTGTATCATATAGAGCTGAGCAATTCTATACTCCTCGACGGTGAGCGGGAGGGGGATACGGTATTCCTTGATCAGCATCCCGCCGCAGTCACAGGGGGCTGAATATTAAACCATTGATGTCCGGGGGCTGGACCACCGCGATCATATCATACTGCTCATTTCAGGAGTGCATAAAAATCTACAATAATTGATAAAAACAATTATTTAATTCCGGCATATATAAATTTAGGCAAAATTTTACAGGGGGGGAGCCGACCAAAATGGGGGCGCACAAAAAAATTGCAGCCTCTTCGTCAAAGAGGGAAAAAATCTCTACGCTAACCCCAAAATGTTTTGTATATATATATATATATATATATATATATATATATATATATATATATATATATATATATATATATATATATATATATTATATATATATATATATATATATATATATATATAAAAAAAAAAAAAAAAAAAAAAAATATATTAGCGAACGGACGGAGGCAGGAGTTTTGCTCCGGCCGGAGCCGGAGCCGGAGGTAAATTAATTTGCCGGAGCCGGAGCCGGAGCCGGAGCCGGAGCTAGGTCGAAATTGATACCCTTATGATGAAAAATTTTCTGCAGGGTTTTTTTTTGTTGAAAATTTTCGCAATTTTGCGAAAAGCTTGAAATTTTTTTCAAAATCAAATTTTTTTGCAGACTTATTTTTGTTTCTTAATGCAGTAGATTTTGCATTTGAATGTTAATAAAACATTATTCCTGTTAGACAGGATTAAGACTGCACGAATTTTACTCTTTTTAGCTAAAAAGCAACGATTTTGACATTTTATTTAAATCTGTGGAGCCATCCTGAGAATTTTGTGAAATTTTTCAAAATTTTCACCATCGATGCTTAGCCGTAAAGAAAAGAAGTCCCGGCCAATGACCAAGTTAGGCCCGAAAATGCTAACATTTTGAAATATTTCTTAATTATGTCACCACCGACCCTATTATACTGTCTATTATTGTTACATGCAGTCGGTGTGATGATACAGGGAAGAAAATGTGTCCCATTTACAATCACTAGAAACATCGAGTCACAAGGTTGCACGAGTCCGGGCCGGAGGGGATCAAAAAAAAACTCGGAGAAATTGTCAATTTTTAGGCCAAATTTGGTCAATTTGTACGTATCGGAAATGTTTTTTGATGAAACCACAAAAATTAGCGCATGGATCTTACGAGTTCATTCTCACCCGGTCAAAATTTTTTCGCAATTTTGCGAAAAGGTTTGGAAAATTTTCGCAATCTTCAATTTTTTTTGCAATTGCGAACGTTTTTGCGGAAAAAACCCAGCTCGACCCCCCTGAGGTTGGCTGGATACCCCCCTATGTTCATCTATGTTTGGAAGTGTAGCTGAAAAATATTTTGCAGGAGGATTCTTAAAACATTTCGATTTTTCAAATGTGTTGTAATCCAATATAAAACATAACCCCCCCTCCGTACTCATGGCTACGTGCTTGTGCGCGGGTGTTACTTTTGTGTATAATTTATTATACTTTTGTTAAAAAGATATAATATATACGACATTCTAGCGAAACTGTATTAATATATACCTCATGATTATCAAAACTGTGATTTCCGACTGTACTATGTAATGTGTTTGTTTCAGAAGAAGAGTCGCCTGGAGAGCAAGGGGGCGGGGAGTGGGGTGGAGATTGTGGAGAACAAACCGTACGAGGACGGGCCGGGCGGGGCGGGACAGTACACCTACAAGGTCTACCACATTGGCAGTCATCTGCCCTGTAAGTCACCCCCCCCCCCCCCCAATCACACAAGTTTAAGTTTGTGTTGTTTGATTAATCAATAGTATATTGTATATTCGGCATGGTAGATGGTAAACATATATACGATACAACGAATACGATATATACACTGAACCATGAGTTACTAACAGGTACCTCACTAGAAAAATAATGACCCCTGTATACAAAAAAACCAAAGTTGTTTTTTATTGTAGCGTGGTTTCGTGCCATTCTGCCGGCGTCGGCGCTATATCGTGAGGAGGAGGCCTGGAACGCCTACCCAGACGCGCACCCGCTACATGTATGCCCTTCGTCGAACGCTTCCTGTTGGAGATCGAGACGCGCTACTTCAACGACGACGGCCACCAGCAGAATGTGTTCAAGCTCAGCGGCCCAGATCTCCGGGATCGCATCGTGGACGTGATTGACATTGTGAAGGATAGTCTGGGTCAGTTTATTGTGGTATAGATGGTAGTTAAGTTGGTGGTCGTTATTTCAGCTTAGCCGAACTATAATTATTGCTTGAGAAAAGTTGTAGATCCCAGAGGATTTAATGCTGAAATAAACGCAGATGTAGTTGCGGGGATGGGGGGGAAGAGACCCCAAAATTCGGTTTCAGTGCAGGAAAATTTATCCCCCACCTCTCCCCCACCAAAAAAAGTCGAGGGCGGGGTGGGAGGTTTCCGAAATTTTGGCGAAACATAGTAAAAAAGTACTTTTTTCAAAAAAAAATTTTGCAAAATTTTGGGTGTTTTTGGTCGTTAGATTGGAGAATCCCAAAATTTTGCCGGAGAAGTCCCCCTAAAATTTTGACCCCGTTGCATGCATGACCCTAAAGCCCGTTTCATACTTGCCCGTGAGGGCTGTCCGTGTCAGAGTCTGTGTCCGTAAGAATCATGCAATGAACCTCACACTTGTCCGTATGTCCGTAACAAGTTGTCCGAGAGTGTCCGTAAAGGCTGTCCGGATGTCCGGAAGACAAGTTAAATTCAGTTCAACTTTTGTCCGTGTTTGTTTACGGTCACATGAAATTTCTCCGCGTATTGGATATTTTTGCTAAATAGGTCGTAATTTCAGCTGAGTAGCTTCATTTTAGTTTTTAGTGCGCAGAACGTTTTTAGTGATTTTTGGAAGCTTGAATTGTCACACGCTTGGTACGCTGCAGAACGCGTAGGCGTTATTTTATAAGCATACGCAGTGTTGGTAAAATGTCCATAGAAAGTATGAATTAATGCTGCCTACGAACACGCACGTGGAAAAATGTTACGGACAACCGTCTAACTATTGCGTACATTGTACAACCTTCGGGACGGACTCAGACTCGGACAGTCGGACACGAAGAACTACGGACACTTTCGGACTAGTATGAACTAGGCTTAATCGCATTTTCAGGCATGACGGACTACTCGAAGGAGGAGGACCCGAAGGCGTTTGTGTCGCAGAAGACAAATCGCGGGCCACTGGCCGAGAACTGGGTGGAGCGCTGTGTGGCCGACCGCCTGCCCCTCATGTGCGCCTACAAGCTGTGTCGGGTCGAGTTCCGCTACTGGGGCATGCAGAGCAAAATTGAACGGTTCATCCATGATGTCGGTCAGTGGATTTATAATGGTTGATTATAGGCGTGCGAATAAACCATGGTTGGTATTTTGCCGGAAGAAATGAAGGACAGAAAATTGCATAATATGACTCCGTTCTAACTTTTTGTATGTAAGACTCAATGGCTGGTATTCACAAAGCCCGTTTAACTTGACCCCCGTAATCCTCCAAATACGCATGGAATTTTCATTGCAATGTTCTAGTTCATTTGAATAGAACGTTTTAGACCGCGTCTAAAGTTCAACACATACATGGGTGTGTGGGGGGGATTGGGGAAGGATTGCACCCCCCCCCCCAACCCGACCTCGCTCGCATCCCAAAAAGGTCCGCCCCGCCTCCAGATTGGCTCGCACCCCCCTTGATGGGTAAAATTTAAAAAAAATTCGCCTAGCACCCCCGTCTGGTCGACGGCTCGCCCCCAGATTTCCTCAGCTGCATATGTGTGCTAAACACCTGTTATAAATCCCGGCCAATATTAAGACTCCGTGTGGTTGCAGCGTTACGCAAGACAATGCTACGCGCTCACCGCCAAGCCTGGGCCTGGCAGGACGAATGGTGGGGTCTAACCATCGATGACATCCGAAGATTGGAGAAGGAGGCACAAGAGGCCCTGGCCAAAACCGTACGTCCCAATAGGTGGCCATGTCTAGTCGCTTTCTTTGCCTTTTTGATTTTATGGCATATTTTTAGTGGGGGGGGGGCTGGGGAGGACGCCTCTCCATTTTGGTCGAGCCCCCCCGCCTTATTATGAGTCTCCCTCAATTCACACTAGGTGCCCTCCCCCCATAGCCCAAATTATTTTCCCAAAGGACGTTTTAGCGACTTTTTAGTTGTAGCGATGTCGTCTCTCGTAGGGTTTTCCGGTCCTTTTTCCGAGGCGGCGGCAGGTATTTATATTGCTTTTTACATTTCTCTGTATTTGGGAGCAGAAGCATACTTAACATGCTAAGTCATCAATGCGGGTGCCAAAATTTTAATTTTACATTTAATTAGAAAATTATATTACTAATGAACACGTTGAATGCAACAAAAGCAAAAGTGTGATTTTTGAAGTTCTTGAATTTGTTGTTAATATATTTAATATGATTACAGGACAGGATTGTGAAGTTTTAAGCTTGTGACCCTCTTGGCCATAATTTGAAACTATCGTTGCTGTGTTGCCATAATGTAATCCAAAACATAAAATTTTTTACAAAAGGTCCGCATGCTAGTGTATCCAAAACATAAATTATGGCTTGAAAATTGTCGAACAGGGGGGTTGATGGCAAAAAGACTTTCTAAAATGTTCTTTTGAAAATAATTACTTGATGAATGAAATTTTTTTATTAATCAATAATTAACTACCCTAAACAAAAGATAAATATAATAATTCAGTTTAAAACTTACCAATATTTTGACACAGTCACCCTTATTCACACATTCATAAAATGTAAATCATACCCGTTCGTGAAAAATTTCAAAATAATTGGTTCAGGTCCACTACAAAGTTGTTGAAACATTTATTTTTAACAGCATTTAAGCTTACATTGTTTGTCGTCTCCGTAGCGCAGTGGGCTAGCGCTTGGTTTCATAACCGACAGTTCGCTGGATCGAGCCCAGTCTGGACAAATATCCGTAATTTTTTTTTGAACAATTTTTCATTAAGGTCACTATATATCTGTATCTGTCCGCACTGTTTCATACGTATGCTTTTCATCTGTATGATTAAGCTGTCAGCAAACTTTTGGCACTTTAAGAATTTTGCAAAAATAAGTTGACAGACAAGTATTTCACTAAGTGTGATTAGCTGCATTTGGAATAAAATTTTTGAAATGTAATTTATTTAAAAGGTTGCAATGGAATAGATTTAATAAATGAACTGGCTGTGGCTGAAATAATCTAAACCAGCACGCTACATTTGTAATGAAGTAATAAGTATTTTTCGCTATCAATGAGTTGTAAACCATACTCCAAATATTATTCATTTTTTTGACTTTACCTTGATCTTCTCAAGGACTGAGTAATTAATAGTTTATGAAAACTATTTTTTCAATCATTGTAAACTTTTTACGCGGCAGGGTCAAACTTTGTGTAAGTACTAATTGGTGACAGCAAGAAATTACTGTAAAAATTTGCATGAAACTGCTGCTTGTTTGTTAAACAAAACGTAAATTTAACACATAATAACCATTTTTTCACTTAAAACAAAAGCCCCCCCCCCCCATTTTGTTTCGCCCCCCCCATTGCGACACCCCCCCCCATAAAAATTTGCGTAAAAATATGCCAGAATTTAATGTGTTTTTGATGGGCGTAGATTTTGCTGTAGTTTTGCATGTGTTGTTCTTGTTTGGCAATGAACTGGAATTTTCTTAAATATGTTACCAAAAGGCCTTATCCAAAATTAGATTCAACGGACTAGATTTAAACTAATTTTGCTAATAACACAGCACAAAATTAAAATAACCGACCAAAAATTTCGCCCTACATGGCCTACATACATTCAGTAATTTACTTTTAACTGACGCTGCGTTATTGACGAAATATAGTTGAATCTAATCCGATAAATCCAATTTTGGATAAGACCCCAAGTTGAATGCAAACTTGGGGAATTATAAAATATGTGAAAATAAGCAAAATAGGACAACAACTTTGATTTTTGACCTGGGTAGCCCCCCCCCCCTCTTAATACCAGGAGCCCTTCTGATTGTCAGTCCAACACCCCCCCCCCCACCCCGCTAAAATTTTGACCCCGTTACATGTATGCATTAGAGCATTAAATAATTTAAAATAGTGATTGACAGCCAGAAATAAAATGTTTGTGTTTTAGATGGCTGAGGCCAAGTTGGCAGGAGGGGGTCCCGGTGCCCCGGAGGAAGAGGGAGGTGGCAAGGAGCGCCCGCAAACCTGACAGCCCCCCTGACCCGCCCCCCGCCAACAACACCCACGCCCTGCGCACTCACGGGTTATTCACCTCAAGACGTTCACTTGCTTGCACTGGTGCATCGTCTCGCAGTGGCAACAATTAATTATGCTTAGGTAGTTTATACATACTTACAGCCGTGCTATGTCTGTTCAGCTGGCAAAGATAAAGAAATAATCACTCCACAAGCTGATCTCAATGTACTATTGGTGGCATGATTATTTCTTAATTTTGCCCGCTGACTCTTACATACGGCTGAAAGTATTAATAGGGTCTTAGGAGGTGGTAGCAACGTATTTTGGTGATATGTTTGGAAGCAGGATTTCGTATATTTTTAAGTTGCAGCAAAGACATCATTTTTTTCTGTTAGGCTTAGATTCCTTAATTTAGTTTTTGCTGCATACAAAAACTACATGAAAGCTTAAGTAAAATAATACATTAATACCCATATTATACTTTAGTATAAATCCTCCTTGCGTTTAATAGTATGATTTTAAGCTTAAATGTATGGCATTTCTAAAGTTTTTCTTGATTCTGATTTGTTTTTTATTCAATTTAAATTATAATCTTTTAAATTTTTATAATTCATAAACTGGCGTAAAGTGTTCATGTTTCCCATCAGTGTGGATAAACGAATTGTGTAACGCAGTTTATTATATTTAGTTTGCTAAGCTCGTTAGCTACAGTTAGCTACAGCTACAGTTGCTGTAACAAAGCATTTTCTTTGATT
>JASANF010002379.1:0-22648 GCA_030248245.1 Trissonchulus sp. WLG1_4 | reverse complement strand
ATTATATATTTTTTATATACTACTATTATATATTACTATTATATATTACTATTATATATTACTATTATATATTTTTTTATTATTATAGTATGTAGGATTGCCTCCTTTTTTTTGAAATAAAACCTGAATGCTTGTCTGTTTTTTCTTATTTGTGGGAATCAGTCCAGAAGTTTTTTTAATGTTTTACTTACTCAGTCTCTAGTAAACTGACTCATTACTTCACTTACTGCTTTAAGGGGGAAAGATCTCAGTAACTTTTAAGCTCGACAGGAAGACGACTATTAGAGCATTGTTTTCCCTTCCTGTTTCGCTTATTGCTTATTTTTGAAAAACGCTATGTGAGCTTATTTTGATTATGTTTTGTAATATCCTTCTTAGGGTTTGGCTGGTTTTTTGGTGTTTTGCTGAGTTTTTTTTACTATTTTTGTCCTCCGATGGTTTGATGTCATCCAATTTTGTGTCAAACAAAACTAAACCATTCTTCTTCTTTAAGGGGGTAGTGTCAGGAAAGCAGTTTTGCTCATAGGCTGTGAAAAAATAAAAATTTTTGTTTTGAAGTAGTACATGCAATGAGCAGCTAGTCCAACGCTGTATGGTATCAAATAATTACTGCCAGACATCACACTATTAATATGGACAAATATCTTGGACCAATCGTCATTAGTAAGCCAGACATCACACAATAGGGACATAAAAGTTCGAAAAATCAAGCCAGATATCAGATTGGCCAGCTTGTGAAGTACACATCATGTGTGGACGCACAATTTTTTGCGACAAATAAGAAAAAATAAAATTGAAGGTTCGTTTTTCTTCTGATTTGAAAATAAGCGTCTAGATTTTCCACAATTTATCATTATTGCTGTTATTATTTTACAGTTTAAGTACACCTTCTCAGTTCAAACTAGTATTACTCCACAGCCGCTACAGCAATCTGCACTAAATTTTGTGTGCATAAACTACAACATATGTGCTATTAGTCTATGTAAAAGAACTAAACCGAAAAGTTGATAAATGTGACTAACAAGCCCAATCTGCGGCAAAACCTTCAGTAAGCATCAAGCAAAAAGCTTTAAGTAAACTGACCAGAGGTCAGCTAAAGCCTGTTGTGCAGCGATATTTACCTGACAAACGGTGGATTGCACTACATCGCAATAATTGACGAGTAGCTAAATCGATTCAGCTTAGGCTTAAATTTCTTAAATAAGTTCAATCCACTACACCAATGAAGATTATTGCAGTTGGTGCTTAAGAGTTAGTTGAATTAAGTAGATTGAAGTGAATTGTGGAGAAACTGTGTTTTAGCTACAATTCAGCCGAGGTATAACTAAATCTATTCAACTGGAAATTAGCTCCAACTCAGACTTAAATTAATCCGATTTGGTGTAATCCACCAAAAATTAAGAATACAATCCATAGCCAGAGACATCCGAAACAAGAACTTCATCATTTATGATTTATATAGTGGCTTGTCTGCTAATTTACATATTAGTTCTAAGTAATGCTCCCATAATATTTACATTATGCCAACCAAAGTTTGTCATCACAGGTCTGTTAAACCATCATTGTAGATACGAAGAAAGTATATACTGGCCTCGGTAGTATACGAAATCAGTAAAGAAATCAGGAAGTCAGTAAAGACTTCCAGATAACAGTCACAGCAATGTGACGCACGCGCAATACCTAAACTACATGAGCTAAACGCACGCACTGGAAAAGTTATAGCAGATTTTTATGTAACTTTTATGCTAGACAACGCTGTGACGCACGCGCAGTTAATCCAAAGTGCACAGAAAACAACACTCGCACATCATACTATCCGCCAGAATCAAAATTAAAGACCTGTTGTGCTGTGGCACGACCGGGAAATGGAATGTGAATAGGTTTTTTTTTCGTCATTTTTCCGACTTTGAGACATTATTGCAAACTATATGCGGCCACAATTTTTGCCGAAACTTGGCAAAGTAATTTGCCTTTTGGTAGATTTTTAAAATATAGAAAGAACAATTTCTAACATTTTACTGAACAAGTTTTACAGTCGCGCAAAATCGACTGCTTTAGCAACACTTTCCCCTTAAACGAATAAGACATAAGGTGGAAATTTGAGTTTTGCGGAGTGTTGATCTGCTAACCAGTTTCGCACTTAAGGACAAAGAGACAGGAGTCAGGACAAAATTCTGCTGCTATTGGTTTGGATCCGTATTTAAAAAGGAGCATTTTTTAAAAAAGTTTTAAATTTAAATTAAAATTAAAAAATTTCAAAATTTGCTTTTTTTCATATCCTCAGATGCAAGTCTCTGAACAAATTTTCGCGTATGGACTGCTAAAATAAAAATCTTTTAAAAATTTAAACTGAATCAAGAGACTGATTAGTTTATTATTGTGTACTTATATATATATATATATATATATATATATATATATATATATATATATATATATATATATATATATATATATATATATATATTATATATCACTTTTTATTGCATTTTGATCAATAATTCAATCAATCCATTAATAGTAATTTCAACATTAATGATTGAACTCCCTGGTTTTTCAATATTCTGCTGAGCTTTTAGTACCCGGATTTAATTATTTAGATTTCAATGAAATTTAATGATAATTTCAATATTTCATCACTTAATATCGTACATGCCACAATGTATTTCCCTTGACTATTAATCTACAGGCCTGAGGCTGACAGTTCGCAGTAACGCCAGAAAGTTTTGCTAGCGTCCATTTTGGTGCAACTGTATTCTGGAGTATGACTGACCACTGGTGCTACCATTAGCTCACGAGCCAAGCAAAAGCGATTATCTCAATTGCCCAATTGCTCTACGAGTCGCTATTCCGCCGACGGCAGTTCTTTGGGAACGAACTCATCCACAACATTAGTACAGTACCGACCAAAATTAGTTGCTACAGATTTCCGGACTCAAAGCGGAGTCAGAGTACATTGATTCCGAAGTCAGAGTATATGGTCACTATTACTTTGACTCCGAATTTAGGTGTTTCCCAACTCCGCTTTTTGATATGCGATTTGCTAGCAAGTTAATTACTCGGGCTATAAAACCCGGATCATACTTGTCCTTAAGGACAAAGGGACGGGGACAAGAGACAAATTTCGGTCAGCCGCTATCGATTTAGCTAATATTTTTGGTATATCGGGGAAAATTTCAGGGGACTTGAGAAAGTCTTGTTATTTTGCTCTGGGGCTAGTGTGTTGCGTCCAATGCGGGGCGAAAAATAGCCTTTTTATGTACGGTTTGGACAGGAGGTCAGGGTAATTCACCGCTCATTTCAAGACACTAAAACAGGCCGTTCGGTGATTTACTCAACAGCGGGGGTACCCCTTCAGTTTTAGTACGAGCTTAAAACCGTACATAAAAGGGCTATTTTTGCGCCCTTGCACCGGATTGCACCAACAATAGCTCAAGAATAGGATTAGCTCGAGAATAGCTCAGGAATAAAATAAATGTCATTGCACCAATATTTAAGCTCGAGAATAGTTATTCTCTAAGTTGGGGAATAGCTCAAGAAGTTATGGAATAGCTCAGGAATAGCTGAAGCATAACGAACATTATTGCACTAACCAAGGTTAGAGAATAGCTTATTTTCCAGCTATTCTCCTGGAATGTGCAAGTGATTCGTGATCTAGACCAGGAATAGCTGAAGAATTACCTAATAACTTTTAGAAATAATTACCAATTTCCATATTTTTGCCATATTCATGTTTAATTAGCTTATATATTATTTATTTAGAGTAAAAATAACAAAACAAAGAAAGAAGTTAAAAAATGCTCGCATTCGGGTTTCGTTCGCCATCAGGTTACTGGCTGTGCTCAAGTCGACGTAGATTCGATGAGCGGACCTGAAACAAATCCACTCTCACAACGAATCAGTAGGTGGGTTATTCTCGAGCTCAATTGGCTGTCTGCTAGGCTGTGATTGGATAACAATGATGCAGCCACATTTTTTATTGGACAGCAGGCTGGAGAATAAGTTATTCTCCAGCTATTCTGAATAGTTAATCTCGAGCTATTCCCTAATGGTGCAGTGGAAAAGTTGGAGAATAAAATCTCGAGAATAACTATTTTGGAATAGCTCGAGAATAAGTTGGTGCAATCGGCCGTTGGTGTATGACACTCTTCCTATTATATACTCTTGCCATAATTAATATTTTGTTTCTAGCCTCACTGACCGCGAGACAACAATTGGAAGCAGCCACCTCATGCCATCCCATAGTTCCGATTGTCATTTCGCTGATCATTCTTGGAGCATTGCTGTTCGTCATATGGGTCACCAAAAAAGATGCTTTCTGACTGATAACCGTTCACAATTTTTTTGTAATGATTTGCGGAAAGGTTGTACGCGAAATTGGATTTATGACAAATTTATTGTTTAATTTTCTTGTTTGTTAATAATTTAACTAATGATTTTAATTTGCGGTAAATGCAAAAGCAGTCTGATGAACAAATTGCAATTTTGACCGTTCAACAGTCAAATTTACTAGGTCTGCCGGATAATAATTAATTTGCAGAAATTTTTTTCGCTCATTTTTCATAATTGATAATGCAATTGTTACACCAAAATGGTTTTACAGATTTTCTGCATTTAACCTATTGTAAACCTTAAGTGCAAAACAAGAGTACATAATGGGAAGAGTATGACACTCTTCCCATCGGCCAGCTTGGCAGCGCGGTAGATGCGTTGCACAATAACGGCCAAAAAGGTACCCAAATGGGTACCCCTACTCAAATGGGTACTTGGTACCCAAACGGGTCCTGCAGGTACCCAAATGGGTACCCCAGCGTTCTGATTGGGCCCTGCAGGGTACCCAAATGAGTACCCCTACCCAACTCGGTACCTACCTGAGGTACCTAAATGGGTACCAGGTACCCAACTGGGTACCTGAGGTACCTAAATGGGTACCAGGTACCCAAATGGGTACCCCCTTATCAGCCAATCAGATTGCAGCAGCCATTAGCTCCGCCTACGAGCAAGCTACCGTAATCCCACATGCAGCGGTATGTGTGACGTTGCGAGTAATGCTGTCTTTCCATTTTTTAGCATTTTTCTGCCCCAAAGACTTACTATAAGACATAAACAAAGTCTTGGTTTACTGATGGAACTTTACAAAATGAATTTAATTAACAAAGACGCTGCTGAAATGAGATATTCTTAAAAAATGGCATAAAAAAGGCAAAAAATGAGCATTTTGTACAGCGATTGTTTAAAAAAATTATATAATAGCTTTAACTAAAGACTTTGTTTATGTCTTATAATAAGTTGTTGGAGCAGAAAAATGCTAAAAAATGTAAAGACAGCATTACTCGCAACGTCACATATACTGCTGCACGTGCGATTACGGTAGCTTGCCCGTAGGCGGAGCTAAAGGCTGCTGCAATCTGATTGGCTGATAAGGGGGTACCCATTTGGGTACCTGGTACCCATTTAGGTACCTCAGGTACCGAGTTGGGTAGGGGTACTCATTTGGGTACCCTGCAGGGCCCAATCAGAACGCTGGGGTACCCATTTGGGTACCTGCAGGACCCGTTTGGGTACCAGGTACCCATTTGGGTACCTTTTTGGCCGTTATTGTGCAGCGCATCTACCGCGCTGCCAAGCTGGCCGATGGGAAGAGTGTCATACTCTTCCCATTATGTACTCTTGCTTAAAATCATTAATTTGACCGGTTTGTACTAGTTCTCGAGATATTAAAAAGTAATGCACCTTTTAACTTTAGAAAAACAACAACAAAATTACTAAAATCATTGTATAATAATAATAGTATATTACAGCAAACTGTATATATATATGTATCTACAAAAGAGGCAGCTATTTTTTGACACTGCACGCAAAAGAGTCCACCACAATATTTTGTACCAGCAAAATATGCAATTTCAAATCGCGCTTTCACGCAATTGCGTCATTTTTTCTGTTTTTTCGATTCCATTTCCTTCCGTTTTTCCTCTTCTTCTTCTTCTTCCAACATTTGTCTGGCTTTTTGCATCGCAGCAAACTCATTTCCGTAATGAGCCGCTCTGGCTTTTTCGAATTTGCTATCCGGTATGGGACTTTTTTTGGCTGGTGGTGCCTTTGATTGCTAAAACGTTAAAAAGACGATCAATTTAGTACTTAATATTGTTAATAATCTATTAACTAGGACTTTATAACTAATATTTTTTACTTTATTTAATACTAATATTTAATACTTGATGGTTATTTAATAATCTGAATTTCAGTGAATAGTGTACTAAACTCAGATGACCAAAAAAGGTTCAAATTGTTTGTTAGATTTTTGCTGCTAAAAAGTTAACTTATTGCTTGTGTCATTTCTGAAAAATCGCAGTCGACATCCGAAGTTATATCATCGTCTCAAAATTTTGTCAGCTAATTTTGCCTGCATCTGTTGTGTGCGTTCTGCTACCTATATCTGTTCTGTACTGTACCATGTTGCATGTAAACTTGAAATAAACTTGCTCAACTAATTTAACTCTTTCGGGTCAATGACATCAAGAGTACATAATGAAAGAGTATGACACTTCCCTTTGGCGAGTTTGGCAGATGCGTTGCACAGTAAAGCGGGTCCCAAATGGGATCGTACGTAAATGAGACCGTTCTACAAAGCCATGAGCCAGTCAGATTTAAGCAGCCTTTTGGCTCCGTCGACAACGTGAGATTACGGTACCTTGTTTCTGGGCGGAACAAAATCTGATTGGCTAATGGCATTTTCAAAGGGTCCCGTTTGGGAACGTTTAAATTTTTAATATTTTAAATTTGCACCGTGGTAAATTTTCCGGCGGGAAAATTCACACCAACCATATAATTTGACTGTTCTAAACGTATTTTTACAAAACTGGAGATTATTTGGAACTTGTGTTTTTCAAAACTGGATATTTTGTTGATAAATTTATTTTTATGTATTTTTATTTATTTTTTTGTCCAGTCTAAATTTATCACAGCCGAAAAATAAATATGTTGTTAAATTAGTTAAATAGATAAAAATAAACAAATTTATCGACAAAATAGCCATATTTGAAAAAATACGTTCAAAACAGTCAAATTATATGATTGGTGTGAATTTTCCCCCCGGAAAATCTACCCCGGTGCAAATTTTCCGGGGGGAAAATTTACACCGGGGTAATTTTTCCGGGGAGAACATCTACAGGGGGGAAAATTTACGCCGTGACAACGGTACCATTTCGTACCTTTTTTGGAGACAAATGTGCAACGCATCTACAGCGCTTTCAAGTTGACCAATGGGAAGAGTCAGCATCAGCAAGAGTGTCATACCCTTCCCATTATTTAGTCTTGATAGCACATATTTTCAACAATAAGGGATTACTTAGATTAGATAGAATATTATCACCTTATCCGTTTTTGGTCCGGCTTGTAATCTTTTGACCAAATCTTCCGGTTTAATCACGTCACTTTCTTTTGGGTCAAAGGGGGTCGGCGGTTCGTCGATTTTCATAAAACCATAATCTTTGTCTTTCGGATGATATGTTGCCAATATATTCATTTCATCAAATTTTGCTCGACCTAAAACAAACGAATAGAACCAAGTGTACAAAGACTAAGACACTTTTCCAATTGGCCACCGGCGCAGTAGATTAAATGCGATGCACATTACCGGCTAAAAAGGGTCCCAGGGTACTAGAACCCAAACAGGATAGGTACCCAAATAAGCTCCGCAACGTATCCAAATAAACACATTTCCAATTTCAAACGTTCCTAAACGGGACCTTTTAATAAACAAATCAGCAAATCAGATTTAGCTCCACCCACAAACAAACCACCATAATCTTACGCAGTGGGCGGAGCTGAAAGGCAGCTATAATTTGATTAGCTGATGTTTTGACAAAGGGGTATGAAAAATTTGAGCACACGTCTCATTTGAGTATGTTCTCGTTTGGGCACGCTATAGGGTCCAACTGGGTACATTGCAGGACCCGTTTGGGCCATAGTACCCACTACCCATTTGATACCGGTCCCACTTGGGACTTTTTTTGGCCGCTAATGTTACAACCAAGAATAATACAACGCATCTACCGACTACCGAGTACTGAGCTGCCTAGCCGGCCAATACGAAAACAGTGTCAAACTTTTCTCATTATGTACTCTTGATATAACTCTTGAAAGATACATATGAAGGGTTTGAAGAAACCGTTTTGGGGATCAAACATCAAAACGTGGAATTCTATTTCCCCATCTACAGTCTGGGCCAAAATCTAGAACCATTTAATTGTCCACAAAACCCAAAAATAAAACAACTTATATTCAACTATTACACTCAACATTCAACTTGCAACATCTTCAATAGGTATTATCAAAACTTTACGGTCAGGTTTCGGTGGGGGAACATTTCCGTGTCGGAGAATAGGCTTCATTTTGTCGTCAGAACTTTGAGATACAGATCGTCTGTCTTCATCTTTTGTTTGCTCCGATTGCGAATTTCCCATGTAACGTCTAGTCATGCCATTAGTAGAATTTTATCTGCACAGATAAAGCTGGTATGATTTAGTACAGTAGGTGGGTTAAGTACACTTAGTCTGACTGCGATTGGTTATAAAGTTGCGGGCAGTAGTTAGGTCTACCGTATTTCCTCGAATAGAGCCCAAGAGCTTTATTTCGTGAAGGTTTAGATAGGGGTTCTTTTCAAGGCAGTGGCTCTTTCTATTGAAGGCAGGGCCTTATTTGAGGAAATACGGTAGATAAATTCTGCATAACCATCAAGGGGGCTTGGCTTAAAGCATGGTTATTAAAAACCTTACTTAATACTTATAGAAGAAGACTGTGTTTGTGATAGGTTGGACCGCAGGCAGATGCGCTCGTCAAAATCGGCTTACTTGTTCATAGTTCAGTCAAGTCTTTCACTTTCAAGCGAGCTGCTCTTCTGATTGGCTAGACGCCTGTGCTTTTCGCTTTTGATTGGCCGTTCACTTTTTTACGAAAAATTAAGCTTAAGGAAGTATGCCGACGCACTGCCAACTTTCGTTTGTAGGCAGCAGAGCCAAAAACACCTGTTAAAGTCTCTACAAGGGGATAAATGAAAACACGTCCTGGTAAGTATCCTCACTATGTGAAACATCAGCCTGCTAGGTTTCATACTCTTAGACTGAACAAGTGCAGTTAGTTAGCTGTTTAGAAACTAACTACCGTGACAGGAAAATGGTTAATTGCAGTATATGTTATGGCCAATGGCCATGTAAATATGTGGTAGCCCGTAGCCGTGAAATAACTCATCATTATAATCTACATTTTATTCTGAAAACAGAAAAAACTACATCGGTCAAAACTTCCTTGTTGTACTGTTAAGCCCGGTTCATACTTGTCCTTAAGGACACAGGGACAGGGACAAGGACAAATTTTGGTCAGCTACTGTAAATAATTGGCACAAGCGTTCTGGCTAATTTTCTGCATATTATCTGCAAATGACCCCATCTTTATTTATACCAAAACTTGGATTATTTGGCCAGGCAGTTTTCTTGTAATCACTTAAGGACAAAACGATAGGGACAAGGACAAGGACGAGTATGAACCGGGCTTTGGTCAAAAAAACATCAGTCCCAATTTATTTAAGTCCGCATCCACAATCAGAAAATTGGCATTAGGCACAGTAACAGAAAGTTTGTCGGTTAACGCCGCAGCTTAAAAACACTTAAAGCTAACTTTTATAAGCTTGGATTTTTTTGAAAGTTTTGAGCAACTTAAGTGCGTGTTATCTTTGTAAGTACATGTGTGACTATATGTAGCAGTAAATTTAATATTATCAACTATAATAATAATAGACATCCATGTACACAAACATGAGTGTTCTGAAAGCTTTTTGTTTTTATATGTCCTGAAATTTGCAATTTTTATTTTTGATTAGTTTGCAGTTTGCACTTTAGACCTGTAAAATGTTTGAATAAAATTCAGCGAATTAGGTAATAAGTAGTATATATTTGATTAAAGCAACCTCTGAAATTTCAACAATTGAAGCTTAATTAATCAACATTATTATCATTGTACTTGGACGACTACAGATTCAAACACCACGTGGCCAAAGCTACAGATGTGTGCTTGTAGTAAGTAACTATGTACTACGTAGTAACTATGGAAGTTGACTGTTTACTAAAACCTAAAGACCTCACAGCAGTAGATGAAATGGCAGTATATTGCACTGTAGGCCCTGGCCCGTATTCGCATACTAACTGTTATTCACAAACTAACGCTAAGTGTTTGCTAAGTGTTAGCGCATGTTTTGTATGTTAGAATGTTTAAGTTTGTGAATAACACTTAGCGCTTATTAGTGCTAACACTAAGTGTAAAAACTAAGTTTAAGCGTTAGTGTTAGTAACATATGTGAATACGGGCCCCTGTGTTACAATTTTGCAGCCATCGCTTAAATACTGCAGTGGACGCTTTTTATGACTTTATTAAGGTAGCGCTCAGCAAAAAAACCCATGTTTGGCTCTCAGCTCATGCAATAAAAAGCAATACCACTTTAATTGTATATCAAAGAGACATCAAAAAAACCTATTTACAATACAGTTCAGCACTTTAATGTGAATGTGTCAAATTTTATGACCATATCGAATTTCCTATTCACACTAATATTGTTTTTGACCTAGCTCAGCGAAACTTCAACCGATTTTGATGATCTTGGTATCAATAGAAAGATCTCTCAAAAATCTAGACGTGATTGATCTTAGATTTTTCATTTTTATTTTTGATTTTGCAAAAAATCGATTTTTCAAAAATCAGTCGTGTTTGAGCGACTACAAAAAGTGCTGCGGGCCAAAGTTTGACAATCGAAAAACTTTCACGTCTGCATTTATATTCTTTCTTTCATTGTGCAAATTTTCAACTCAATCGCAAACGGCAGCTGGGACCCAGGTCCAAAAAAAGTAGTCGATTTCGCTACGCAAAAATGTGAGGTTTGCCCACACGTTTCACTTTTTCAAAAAATAGACCTTTCCTAGGACTGCATACCTCCGTTGAAAAAGTTACAAAAAGCCATACTCAATTTTTTGAGAAATTAAATCAAAAATTCGACATTTTCGAAGATTTATCAGCTTTGTAGGTGATTCATTTTTGATTTGCTATTTTCACGGCTAAATAACTCAGCAAAGCTTCAACGTATTCTTAAGTTTAATACATCAATTTAAAGCTAAGGGCCTATTCCTTTACCGGATTAAAGGGTTAATTATAATCGGACTAAACGGTTTAAAAATTATACTGAAAAAAGCCATTCCAAAACCTCCGGATTAAACGGACTTAACAGCTAGCGCGCTGATTTTCAAGTCCGTTTAGTCCGATCAAGCTGGACTTCATTTTTCGCGCTAAACCGTTTAGTCCGGTAGTTTAGGAATGGCCCAAATTTATAATCGGACTAAATTTAGTCGGACTTAATTTAGTCCGGTGTCATTCCTAAACTTAAACTTCCCGACACTGATAAATTTGTATTCTGGTGCCACTATAATGTTTTTTCGCACCAGCCAATCAGTTTTGTCTCCGCCTACAAACTGTACTCTGATTGGCTGAGCAGTTGAAGTTGACAATTAACTCGCTGTTTGAAAACAGCGTTTTCGCAATATAAAAATGTATTTGCAGCTGCACATAATATAAAAAAATAGCTGCAAATGACAATCTATTAATTGTTTAATCTCCATTGTATATAAAGACTATTTAGCACGTAATGCTTCAGACCAGCGTAGCCGAGTGGTCAGAGCGTTCGCCTTCGGCCAGATAGGTTGGATGTTCGAATCCGACTTGAATAACTTAAGCCACGTAAAAGTAATTTTTTTGGATTATTTTTGATTAAAATATCAAACATATCATATCATATAAAACAATATTATTTTTTTAACATATCAAAAATCTGTTATTTAATTTTTGACAAGAATTGGAAATCGACCAAAAAAAGCAATTTTGACGAAGATTTTTTGGAATACATTTTTTATACCAGATATTTAAAATACACTATAAAATAGCCCAATTATTCAGCTATAATTTGATATATAGATCGTCCAAATTGGTTAAGGTAGTGATAAGTAGCAAGAGAATAATTGGGGGGCACCGGGAAGTTAAGTCCGTTTAATCCGCGTAACAAATCGCGGACTAAAACTCCGTGTAAAATGCAGCGAGTGGACTAAACAGACTTATTTAAATCAGGTTTAGGAACGGAAATTTTTTAATCGGACTAATTTTAGTCCAGCTGAGAGTTTAATCCGGTGGTAGTTTAGGAACGGGATCGGACTAAAAAGTTTAATCCGGTGGTAGTTTAGGAATGGGTTCGGACTAAAATTAAGCAGCAGACTTATTTTAAACCGTTTAGTCCGTTTAGTCCGACTTGTCATTCCAAAACCGCGGACTAAAATAAGTCCAGTCCGTTTAATCCGGTAAAGGAATAGGCCCTAAGAAACCGCATATTTCAATGATATGAGTAATCATTTTATGTGGAAACAAAAATTTTTTTGCTACGGCCACAAAATTGTACAAAAAATTTAAAAAAAATTTTTTATCACAATATGCACATCAAATGAAAGCTATTTTCATTTTGAACAACTTTCCTTCAAGACATTATGGTCAAAAATGTCGCTGAAAAAAATTAAACGCTAAAGTCGGTTCCCCTGAGCGCCACCTTAAGGTGGCGCTCCTGAAATGTGACTTTTCAAAAAACGGCAGTTTGGGGCTAATTTTAGATACACAATGGCAAGCTGGTGTAAAAGTATGCCTAAATGCAAAAAATGAAGTTGATTGATACAAATTAGCATTCACTGTAGACCAAACGTGAGTGGAATTTCGGCTTGCGATTTCTCTTCGCAAGTAAGTAGCTGTTGCACAATCAATAGCTCATTTTGTTCGCCTCAACGTGATCGAGCGGTCGCAAAAAGTCATTTTTGATGAATATGATTGATATATCGAAAAACACTAAAATCGCGATTTTTGAAAAACATAAATTTAGCTGAATTTTTTAGATACTATCGATTTGCCAAAAATCAAATTTTGCGACCGCTCGAAGATGACAAGGTGCATTTATATGCCAAATTTTAACTTTTTTCGTTGAGCTAATTTTTTAAAATCGCAAGCCGAAAATTTGCGTTTGTATTCACACGCTCTATATTTCTGTCTCATGCAGAAAGTATTGCGTTAGTTCACAAACAAATTATACCACACTCAATAAAACACCAAAAAATTTTAACTACGTTTCAGTAAAACACTACTGGTAGTGTTTTTCAGCCCTTCAAATTCATTACATACGTGTAAATGCACTGGCTTGTGAAGGCATTTCCATGAAAATCTATTTTTCTTGACGAAATTTGCTCAAAAATGTTCAAAAAAATTTTTATGTGATATGTACATCAAATTGAAGGAAATTCACTTCTGATCAACTTTTGTTCTTACGATGCATGTTAATTTTTGCGCGTTTTCAAAATAATGGCCAAAACCCACATTTCAGGAGTGCCACCTTAAAGCATTTGTCAAAAAACACTAATGCTCATGTTATTATATTATTACGGCTTGAAGGAAAGCTAACCATTGGCTTAGCTTGCGCCGACATTTTCGTTGACTTTCTCGTTTGTTTGCATTTTTGCGAACGCCTGAGGAGTAAGCACAGCCACTGTCACCCCACCCGGTCGTATACCACGAGGCCGAATCGTCACGAGGCCGAATCGTCGCCAGGCCGAAAATGTTGCACATGGCCGCATCGTGACGAGGCCGAATTGTCATCAGGCCGAATCGTCTTTATTATTTTAATGCAATGTTTTGGCTTAGCTGGCAGTTGGTACGATTTTTCCTAAAAATTTTTCTATTTCCTAAACTTAAGCCTGAGCCTCAGCCTGAACCTAAGCCCAAGCCTAAATTAAGCACACGTTTAAAAACGTTTCGTTTCGTTTCGTTTCGTTTCGTTTCAACAGTTTTGCCCTAGTGACGATTCGGCCTCGTGTAGACTGTAGATACGCCCAATAATGGTTTTTCATGAATTTTTTCCAGTATAAAATGTGTTTTTCAGATTGATAGTCCACATTGGCCGATTTTTGGGTTTTTTCATTAAGCATTTTTGACCTATTTTTTGGAGTAGAGCACCTTGAGTGAAGCATTTTTGTAATAGAGCCCCTATCCGCAAATTTGGATTTTCTGAGCTATGACCCCTTGAAAATTACATTTTCATTGTTTTTGGAAGTGAACGTAGGCCAAAGTTTGAAGCCAAAAATGGCTATAATCTTTGTTTTTGGATAGTTTTGAGTGCGTTATGATGTTTTAAGGCATCGTCTAGGCTTAATTGGCAGGATTCTTTGGGCTAAGCGGGCAGAATTTTTTCTGAAAATTTCGATTTTGTTATTGCTTAAGCCTGAGCCTAAGCCTAAGCCTGATACTAAGCCTAAGCCTAAGCCCAAGCCTGAATTAAGGCTTAGTTTGAATTTGGTCAATTGAACGTTTCTGGTGAATTTGGCCGATTTTTCGGCAGGAACCCGGTCAAAGAGCCTTTGTTTTGATTCTACAAAATTGTAAGCAATAGTCTGACACCATTTGGACACTATTAGAACGGAAAAAACAAGGACTTCGGAAAAAAATTGCGAAAACGTCCCTCACTGAGGGTTCAGATTTCGGGGGTCATATCTCAGAAAATCCAAAAAATGAAATACGGGTTCTTGAAGCAAAAATGCTTCCCCCAAGGTGCTCTACTAAAAAAAAATAGGTCCACTATTCCCCCCCCCCCAACTGCATTTAACCCCGAGTTTCAGTAGCGTACCCAGGATTTCGCGAAGGGGGGGCTGAACTGATGGTCGACGACGGGAAGGGGGGTGAAACGGCAGACTGCAGCCGGTTTAGTTTTTTAGAATTTTTAAACTGATTGCACTGATATTGAAAAAATGTTTTACGCAGCATGTCGTGCAGTCATAGTAGTTGCAGGGGTCTGGGGGCTGCAGCCCCCAGAAGCTGAAGCATTTTTAGAATTTTGAAATAAAATTTGCATTGAAAAAGCAATTCTAAACAACACTTGTCGTGAAGTCATAGACGTTGCAGTGGTCTGGTTGCGGGAGCCCCTAGAAGCTGGAGCTTTTTTAGAATTTCACGATTACACGAAGAACGCAAATAGAACGGAAAATACAAGGGATTCGGAAAAAAATTGCAAAATTTTCCCTCACTCAGGGTTCAGATTTCGGGGGGTCGTATTTCAGAAAATCCCAAAAATGAATTAGGGGCTCTGCAGCAATGCTTCCCCCAACGTGCTCTACTCAAAAAATTAGGTCCACTATTCCCCCCCCCCCCCCTGCATTTAAACCAAATCCGAACCTTTAGTGAGAAACGTTTTCGCATTTTTTTCGGAAACCCGTGTTTTCACCGTTCTAAACGTGTTTAAATGGAGTCGAAATAATGTTTAAATTTTTTAGAATCAAAACAAAGGCACCGTTCTTTTCGAAAAATTGGCCAAATTCACCAGAAACGCCTAATTTTTGACCAATTTCAAGCTGGACCTCAATTTGTGCTTGGGCTTAGGCCTAGGCATAGGGCTTAGGCTTAGTATGGGGCTTAGGCTTAGGTTCAGGCTTAGGCTTAGGCTCAGGTTAGGTACTAAAAAATCAAAATTTGTAGAAAAAATCCTGCTAGCTAAGCCTAGACGATGCCTTAAAATATCATAACGTACTCAAAAATATGCAAAAACAAAGATTATAGCCCTTTTTGCCTTCAAGGTTGAGCCTCCGTTCACTTCCTAAAACGCTGAAGAAACTGCAATTTTCAAGGGGTCATCATAGCTCAGAAAATCGAAATTTATTACAAATCTATTACAATACATAATTATATATATACATATATATATATGAGTGAATTAGGTGAGTTACGTCTCTGATAATATAAATAAATACTTTAAAAAAACTGCCTGTACTTCGGCCTGTGGCAGGCCTTCGAAGGGCAACACATAAGTACAGTTTTACAACAATATCATGTGTTCATAGTCGTAGCTGTTCAATCCCAAAGGATGAAACAAAGTGCCCATTTTGTCTATCCACAATGCTTCACACTTCTTTCTTTTGGCTTGGTGTGCAAATCAGTGCCTCTCTGCCTTCAATACTTAACCAGTCGCTACGTCATAATCACCAACTATTGTCAGCAGCGTATTCTGCAGCTGGTAAGGAACCACCTGATTTACCAATGATCGCTTACTCAAAGCACAGAAATCTTGGGGATTCACTAGTACGGTCTAAGTTCTCGACAAATACTCCAGTTTTCAGACAGTATTTATCTCAGGCATGTAACGGTGGTCATGGATGCAGATGTTGTGATTTGCTGAAACCTACAACGCACGTGCGCAGCTCTCAAAACCGAATTTGGTTTAAAATTAAATCGGATGGGAACTGTCAGTCTACTGATCTCGTGTATTTAATTGAGTGCCATGAATGCAAAGCTCAGTACATCGGTGAAACGGGTCAGCAATTACGCTCACGAATCAATGCCCACCGAGCATGTATTACTAATATTGCCAAATCAAATGAAAACAAACGCAAACTATTACCAAACTGCAATACAACGATAGCCCGGCACTTTAGTGGACACGATCATAGTTGCCTGGACATGAGAGTAGTTATACTGCAACAGAATTTCAACAACGACGAGCAAAAAAGAAAGAAGTGTGAAGCATTGTGGATAGACAAAATGGGCACTTTGTTTCATCCTTTGGGATTGAACAGCTACGACTATGAACACATGATATTGTTGTAAAACTGTACTTATGTGTTGCCCTTCGAAGGCCTGCCACAGGCCGAAGTACAGGCAGTTTTTTTAAAGTATTTATTTATATATATATATATATAATATATAATATATATATGTTTATTCTTGAGTTTTAGATAAGTTATCAAAAATGCCATTGCTCGCTGATCAGCTGGGGGATGTCTAGTCTCTCTGGGATATGGCCTGCAGCGGCGTGCTTGGTGACGCTGCTGGGGCACGCTCTGAGCGTTTCACTGGATCTCAGTGATTTGCCAGCCGAGCACGTGCCCTACTTTTTGCAGCGCCGACCTGATCTCTGGGCTAGCTGCTTGCAACAACCTAGTTGTCCATATAAACAGGTATATAATGAGCAGTAGCGTAGCCAGGATCAAGTTGAGGGAGGTGCCAACGTGCCTTTTTCCCCGAAAATTTTTCGAAGTGTGACCACGGGGAGGGCTGCGACGCGACCCAAATGTTTTATCCGAAGGGGGGCAAAATCGCTAAGGGGTAGCCCTAGCCCCCTGGCTACGCCACTGATAATGAAGGTTATTTTTATGCATGACTAAATGAATGAGTGAATGATTGTTTATTTCTATGTTTCGCTAGCATACGATTTTATACAGGAACATACTACTAACATACATTTGAAACAGATCCGGTCACACATTTATCGTAGAATTCGACATCATTGAAAACAAGTATTTATTCATGTTCACATTTTAAATAATATATGAACGTCTTTTTACTGCCATGCGTTTTTTGGAGTAGTTTTATATTGGTTTTTCGACATCGCTAGGACCAAACTATTTTGAAGAAGTTTTTTTCACCTAGAGTTTATTTATCCCGTCAAATTTCATGCCCCCCCAATTTTATAAAAAAAACGAGGGACCTGACAGTGGGGAGTGTAGTATTAAACAGAAAACGGGTAAATCTCGTGTGAATTATATTATATCAGTTTAGATATTTATTTTAGAGTTTGAAGAATTTCAAACGATGTTTTGGTTATTTTGGAAAGAACTGTGATTTAACCAATTCATTCAAACGACCTGTGTGCAGCAAGCCAAGCAGATGGTTAGTTCTAGTGGCGATTAAGTTTTGCAACATGTTTAGTAAACCATTTTTATTGGGGCATATTTTTTAAACTTTAAAATTCAATTGAGTATACATATTAATCTTTTTTGTACCACCACGCTTTTTATTGGACTGGTTTACGTGGGTGCTTTGTTTACTTTTGAATTTTGATTACTTGGCTATACTTTTCGTCGTAGACAAATTTTCGCAATTTTGCGAGACAGTTTGAAAAAGTTTTGTTCGCAGTGTTTTTTTCGATAAAAATCCTAGCTTGAATGTGTCATTATAAGGCTCACGGATATACTGATAAAATTCGTATTTCAATTAGCTTATATATTAAGCGACTTCGCTTCGCTTTCTGTATGTAGGTGGTAGTTGCATACGAAAATGATATTTATCTCATTTGGTAAAGTTTGCCGTGTTATAAACCGAACAAGCTTTTTTTGCTTGTGAAAATATGCAGCTGGTGTTTTGTTTTTTCAAGTTTTGTAAAATTTTACATTTTACATCAAAAGTGTGTGCACCACGAACATATATACATACGTACGTATATTATGATACAGACGTATATTGGCATACGACACAGGTTCTAAGCTAACGAAAAAAATGCCTGATGGCTATTCTTCAGTCGGTAATGGGATAAACCGTGGTAGTTTCCCCAAATCTCTGGACTAAACGAACTTTTAGGGCGTAGATTTAGTAACCACATTAAGGTGGTAGTAACGTTTTCGACAGTTTTGCAGGAGTAACACTTGACAATTTACGATTAATTTTCAATCAATAATTTATAGTACGCATATTAATTTAGGAAACTATAATTTATTATGAGATAAATGCTTGCTAAAATAGCTTGAAACAATCATTTTTAATTTTCACAGAAAATATTTTTCAGCCAGTTACGACAATTTTTCGTAAATTTTATGTTTAGCTAAGCCAAAGTAGTAGCTAGTCAAAACGGCCGTTTATTGAAAAAAGAAAAAATTGACACACGGGCATGTCAAAAACCTTCAATTTAGATGCCAAAACTTATCCTTCCGCTTTTCACTTTTTGAGATTACGTCACATTTATGTAACATTTCTTTTTGAACTAAAGCACATTATACAAAAGTCCGCATAACTATACAACTACCAGAAGGATTTTGTTCAAAATTTGGGATAAATTGGCACACATATGTGTCTACTTTATACTAAAATTTCAAAAATTTTGTTTGCTTAAATTTTGCGTTACAGCAATTTCATTCACAGAAATCCGTAAAAATGTACTTCCGTGGACTAAATCTCAAGTCTCGATGTTGCAATCTTTTCATGCGTTATTTTACATGTTTTTTAGACAAATTCTGATGTGTCAATTTTTTTATTCGTATTAATTTAGCCTATTTCGTGAAAAAATTAGATTCAAAAAATCATATATTTTTCAAAATTCGAAAAAATGCGAAATTAAAGGTCCGTAAGTTCTTTTCTGCAACATATAAATGCACCAAACTTAGCATTAAAATTCACCGTGTTATTGGCTTTGTTGGTGTAAAGAATGAAATTAGTTGGAGTTACACTGTCAATTTTACAAGCAAAACAAGAAAAATGCAAAAATTCACGAAATTTAACTACTTTGACAGTGTCTGCCGACTAGCTTGTTACAGATTTAAGCTAGATAATGTGCATAAGTGTAGTTTCAGTCAAGTTCTTTAACGTGAAAAAGACCGCTATTAAATTCATTGAGGCAATCGAAAGTTATAGCACGTTGTAAAAACTGTCGAAAACGTAACTACCACCTTAAATGAATCGTATATAACTAAAACGCGGTTAGTAGAGCGTATACTTCAAGCCTTTCATGGTCACATTGAATGTACCTAGAAAGAACCTGCCATGTACAAAGCAAAACACTTTTTCCTATACCCAAAAAATTAGTTTTTATAAAAAAAGTGCATTAGCTATTATTCATCAATTATTTTATTTCAATTTTAGGCCAGGTGCCAGTACGAAGGATAAACAAACAAGAATATTTTGGGAGCAGGGAGATTTTGGCTATATTCGGAGCAGACTAGAACAAATGAGCCACATTTGTAGTCCGCAGAATGATGTAAGGATGGCTGTTTAGTGTTCCGGTATTCGAGAACGATTTCTTCTCTGACGCAACTCTTGTCCGCTTCATTGAACACGCTGCTTTTTTCTATTCGGCTGTATTCTGCGCAACTTGTCCCGTTGTACTTGTTGACATTAGAGGTTTTACTATATTATTGGTTGCTACTTTTGGAAAAATAATGGTGTTAACAGTTGAAGTATGTATATAATATCTTTGTTATTGTTGTTCTGGTGGCTTACTTTAATTTGTTGGAAGATGTTTGTTTGTATTTTATTCTATATATTATGTATATTTTACGTGCTGGATGTATGTTTGTATTTTATTCTATGTTACGTGCTGTTATGATAAGTCATTTAATAAATGTTATTTTCATTTTTTAGGATGATGCTGAAGTTATATGCAGCGATCATTTGCGCTATTGCTCAATTAGAAACGTTTTTATCAATTTCAGAGACTTAAATCTAGCCAATAATCATAACAAGTAAGTAATTTTCAGTTTTCTATTGATTATTTTTGATAATTGGTAGTCGTATCAATTATATTATGTTTTTAAAGCATCAGGGAAAAGTTTAGCAGAAAACGTAGTCATGAAGGAATTGAGAAGCATCCCCCACAACAAGGCTCGTCGTATAAACAGTAGTATTTTATAAACCTCAAAATTCTAAAAAGTAAGCGTAAGCTTAAACTAAGCTTGATGCCAGCTCTTGGACTAAGCCTAAGCCTAAATCCACACTTAAGGTGGTAGTTCCAAAATCGCAGTTTTTTTACATGAGGCTATTTTCAAAGCTCTTTTTCAGAAGAACCAGTAAAGCAGGAATAAAATGGGTACAGTTTTTCGAAACAAGACTCAAAAGTGTCTACTATCACGTTTTAATAAAATACTAATAAAATCCCACGTTAAGACTAGCTACCCCATTGGCTTACAGTTCAGTAAGCCAACGCGGTAGCTAGTCTTAACAATGGTATTTTTTGCCAAATAAAAAATGCTCTGGGTATTTTTTGGTGTAGTTTAAGAAAATCATAGTCTCTTTACTCGTAATGTATAGATCTGTCAGAAAAACGGGTCACTGCGATTATGGAACTACCACTGTAAGGCCTTGCTGATAGGAGAGCCAATTCACAAGTCAAGAGTCTGGGGGACCCGAAAATCCCGAAAAAACGTAAAAACGTCTTATTTAGTATAATACTAAACTTGTGCGTGACTTAATTTATCGATAAGTGATAAAACTACATCAGATCAGTGAACTAGTTCCATTTTCCAGATAGATACGACGAACTGCCAAATATTAATATATTAGTTTGCTGTTAAGATTTGCTGAGTTGAATTTAAATTTAATCAGCTAAATTCATTTTTGGTGCTCGGCTTAGCCAGATTAATTTTTTTTCAGGTACCGAGAAGACCTGCTGCGTCCAGGAGATGTGGGGGGCCGGTGTACATTAAACAAAGAGATCTTGCTCGCCAGATCCGATCATAAAAGCCCCCTCCAGTCATGGTGGGTTTGAGGCTTGATACATATATTTATTTATGATTTATTTCAATTAATTGAAATTGATTAATTTGATATTTACTTGATTGATTGTATTTACTTTGATTTATTGGTATGATCGATTTATTTATATTTATTGATTTATTTGTGTTTACTTGAACCTGATTTTTTGTTTATAACTGAGCTATGAGTTGGTGTAGGTGAATAAAATTCTGAATATAGAAATAAATTGATAAAGATAAGTCATCTTATACAAATTTGGGCAGTATAATTTAATAGTTGGTGTATATGGTTAATTTATGTGTAAGATATACTCAATTTTTGAAGATTTTTTATTTTTTCTCATGTTTTGTGTTTTAAAGCAATAATAGCATTTGTGAATAATAAAATATTGTTTTATCGGATTTAGTTTTTTGTGATAATTTTCGTAACATTATTTCACATTTTTCAATTAATCCTCAAACAAATGAAAGAAAACTGAAAAAATAGTTTAAAAGTAAAAAAAAGTTTGTTTGAAAATGCTAACTGATTTTTGGTATTTTTATTTCAGGGCCACAGAGCTACTTACATTCACTGCCGTTGATTCTTTTTCTGTTGATTCTGCACACTGTGATATTATTTTTGAGAAACCAACTGTTCTGATTAAACTCGATGCAGGTTAGCCTTGTATTTTTATTATCAATGTTTGCACCAGGGTTTTTTTTTGAAAATGGAAGGTGTGTCCAAGTTGTGTCCGGCGAAAAAAATTTGTGTCCCGTAAGCGTCGAGTGTGTCTGGGTGTCAGTTCGGCCGTTCGAGTCAAGCAGGTTTTTTTTTTAATTTTGCGTGCATAATTGTGTAAAATTTTAATTTTTGTGTGCAAAAATTTATATTTTTGTGCAAACTAAATGTGTTTTCTTTGCCTATATAAAAGCAAATATATATGTGTGTTTTTATACCTATAGAGATACGTAGATATTTTTCGATCGGGTAATAAAAACCGCAGAGGGGACTCTAGTGTGATTATTCAGTGGGAAAAAATTTACGTGGGGTATGAATTCCCCCGTACCCCCTCCCCTGGGTACGCCCTAAAGCCATACCAGTGGCAGATCCAGGAATTTTTTCAATGAAACGGGTATATATATATATATATATATATATATATATATATATATATATATATATATATATATATATATATATATATATATATATATATATATATATATATATATATATATATATATATATATATATATATATATATTATATATATATATATATGAATAAAAATAAGATTTGCATTAACCTACTGAAACATAAC
>JASANF010002378.1:0-72505 GCA_030248245.1 Trissonchulus sp. WLG1_4 | reverse complement strand
TAGGTAGAAAGCTAAATGTACATACAAGCACGCTTGTGCTTCATACCACACACGTGAAAAACATATTTTGTTATTTACCTACCAGAAAACATTGAAAAATCACCATATTTCATAGAATGAAAGGTCTCAGCGGGGAAATACTGTCATAACATTACGTGCGTGTTTTGTTACTTCTGACGTTGGTCTGTTTGGTTACAAAATAGACAGACATAAACGCGTCATATAAATACAGTACCATCTGTGTAGAGCACATTTCTAGCTTCTAGTGGCTCCCATGTGTGCTTTACACAGCTGCTAAAGTGTCAGACCAATTTTGTTCCCCTGTAGTGTAATTCTGTGAGCTAAATGTTCAATTGATATTTGATATATGATCCGTAATCTATTGACCTTACATTGTCTATTAATTTGATCGTTAGTTGTCCAAATTTGGCGTTATTTGTCCGTTTAGGAGGACCTGGTTTTCATTAACCTATTTTTCGGCAAATTTATTTGACCCCAACTTTGACTTTGTGAAATATGGTTTCTAATAAGAGCACAAACTTTATGCGTCAGTTTCGAGATAAAACGAATCAGGAAATTGTTGCTTTGTCAGCCTCCCAACTTTTGGCTATTTGGAGTCATTACGATCTTGACGGTATGTTTTAACACCCAGGATACTATTTTTAATTAAAGAAGCTTATAAATTTACTAACCGTAATTTATTCAACGTACGCATTTTTAAAATGGTCAGTTTATTCGAAGTCTGCTAAATCTGCGGATATAGTGCTTAGTGGAATAAGCCCGGTTCATACTTGGCCGTTGGGTATTCGTTTGCCCACAGGACCTATTTTAAAGCGACCGCAATGTAAAATTCAGTACTTCCTCTCGAGTCTAGACTAGGTTTTTTAGGCCATAGCCATGGCCAGTTTAGGCCATAGTTTAGGCCATGGCCTAAATTTTTTCTGATTGGCCTATATTTTTTTAGCGATTGAGGCCAGCTGGCCTAAACTTTTTCAGCTGCAGTTGGGAAAAATTTTCTGGTACATCTCCAATTGACCAAATTTGACCTAAAAATAAAAAATTTCCCCAATTTATTTTCTGGGGGCTGCCGCCCTCAGACCCCTGCGTCTCTGTGGCTTACTATACATTGTTTTCTTTCATCAAAGCCTATGTATGTGTATACACATGTTCGTTATGCTGCATTTGGATCAGCAGGACTACACGAGCATATTTATATTATGCCACATTTACTTGTGTAATAGACTGTCTGATGTGACGTTCCCATCTTTTGTTTCAATTTTTGTCCGAAAAAATTTCTGATACGTCTCCAGTTGATCAAATTTGGGCTTAAAATTGGAAAAGTCGTCAATTTTTTTCTGGGGGTTGCTGCCCCTAGACCCCTGCAGCTGTACGGTTTAATAATCTTGTAAAGTAAGTTTGTAAAGCGCGTTAAAATTGCTAAAAAGTGCATTTTGAACGCATTACAAAAAAATTGAAAAGTCATTCCCCCCGAAATTTTTATCTTGGTTGGTACGCCACTGTAATGTATAGTCTGTAGCTGCTTTATAAAATGTCATTTCTAGTGATTCTATTTAAGATCCATAATATAAAAAATCTTCTGGATCCTCGCCAACCCGCCAGCTGTTATGTAATATTTGGTGGCTAATAAGTAATATGTGACGTTTTTTCTGTTAAAAGTGCTGTTAAATACTTTTTAACATTTTTAAAAATTCTAAAAGTCGATTCCCTCCAAAATTTAGTTTCTGGCTACACCTCTGTACAAAATACAATGGTCATTTATATTTTGGACCTGAGGAGGCCAAGTGGCCTAAACTTTTCAGACCAAAAAAACCCTGTCTAGACTGATATTTTGTATCAGTTTGACTAGGTGACGTTTTCAGGGTCTTTGTAAGTTTCCCTCCCGCGACTTTACCCGACCTATGGCTTCGTTTTCGTGGATGACCCATATCCCATCCACCCTCAACTCAATTTAACCATGTATTCACAATATTTTCTAATCCGTGCAAAATATTCTAATTTTGCTTCACATGCAGCATATTGTGCTACTTGAAGAACAATTGAGAATCGCATTATCTTTCTGCTTCGTTCTGGTTGGTGACACTCGTTCCCTCCCGACGCGACTTGTAAGTACCCGTAGCTAGCGGTAACCAATGACAATCCCGTATCAATCACCCAAACAATTCAGAAAAAAGTCATGACTGTACCTGTAACAGACCTTAATTTATCCACTCGTGTTTCAGGCAATGGTTACTTAGAAGGGGAGGAGCTCGACCAGTTTCTGACAGAATTCGTTTCCAGCGCTTGCAGTGACCAAGTCTCCAATGATGTACGGCTGAATTGTTTTTTTTTAATTTCAAGTTTTATTTTCAATATTAATGGTAAATAATCATGACGTCTGAACAAAAAATTGTTGGACCCTGAGACGAAGAAACACGTGATTTTATTACGAAAATAATTGCAAGCATCAAGAGTACATAGTCACCAAAATCACACCGCGTGTTTTGTCTCAGGGTTAGCATTTTTTGGTCAGACTTTAGGACATTTATCTGAGCGGATTATTTTCGTGTCTATTAGACCAAAACAATCGAACCTTTTGTTTTAAAAAAATGAAAACTGTTTATATTTAGTAATTTCACCGACCTAACGGACATACTTAATTGCTTTTCGGTTTTTTCCTGTTGCGGCACACCGCAACAGGTCCTTATGATGACCCTAGTACAAATACACTGGCCCTGTGATAAATAAAACTATTGTTGTGTGTGCGTGTGTATACATTTACCTGTAATAATAGTGATGCCTTAACGCTGGGCAGGGCTAAAGTGCTCACAGTTGTCGTGCAAAACTACGAAGGTTTGTATGTGTTGTGTCAAATGTATGTAGTTTGAATAGAAGTGTACTGAAGATCTTAGAACATTACACAGACAGGCATTCTACTATTTCAGTCATATTAGTACGTATGCAAATCAGTGTGAAAATATTTTGCTTGCCAGTTCTATTTTGCATAGGGGTCGTCTGGTTAATAATCCTACATGACGAAACTGTGTCATCTGTTGCAGTGTTTCAGACTTTTTCATTAGTTTTCATAAAGTTGTAAATACGTAGGGAGGGATGGGATTCACTCACACAGCGCGTTTAAACCCTGTCATGATTCAAACAAATCATTGTAAAAAATACACACAAATTTCCAGTACAATGTACGTAGTAGATATTATTACCCGTAGTTTTCTTGTTATGTACTGGGAGTGAGTGGGATGTTCGAGGAGTGTCTTCCCATGTTAAAAAGACAAACAGGGAAATAAGTTTCTATAAAACGGGGTGTGTTAGTTAGTAAAGCGTGCAAAAATAAATTGTTAACTTATACTATCGATTAGAGTGCATTGCGACTTCTGCCATACCTAGCCCAAACACTGGCGGCTCATCAGTGGAGCAGTGTTGGGATAGTGATTTATTTAGGGGTACTTTTCTAAATAAAACTAAAATGAAAAAACGTTGAGTTTACGATATTTAAAATGGAAAAAAGGGGAATAAAAGTGGTTTCGCCGCCGGTCGCCTCAGACTAAGTGATGTTAGTTCCATGTCATGCAGAGATCAGAACAAACTTTTCCAAACACTAATTCCATTATGTGAGTTTATGTACTTGCAGACATTCTTGTTAGCGGTAGTAAGAAAAGTCCGTCTCAATCCACGAAACGAATAGCCCTTATCTTTAAGTATATGAATTAGAGATTTAGTGTGTTGTAGAAAGGTTTGTGAGTTGCTACATAAATTAGAGAAGCGTATAATTTCATTACTAAAGACATTGTAGCAACACATGCTGGAAATATTACTATGAATCTCAGGATAGTAAATGGCTTTGAAATGAAAGTTTTTCCGTTTATCGAATAAGTCCGTTTCGAATTTATTATTTTTAATATTAATATTTATATCCAGCACGTCTGCTACATATGGTGTAGAGTTAACAAGATTAAGTTCTAGACTACGAGGGTATATATCCTTATATAATGTATGAAAGATACCATCATCATTGAGAACCGTAATATCGTCGATGTATCTGTATACATGCTTTAATGCATTAAGAACATTGCGTTGTTTGTTAGACGTGACTTTTTTGATGTATTTAAACTCGTACCAAAATAAGACAATGTTAGCTAGAGCTGGTCCGCAACTGGTTCCCATCGGGATGCCAACTTTTTGTCTAAATATTTTGTTGCCAAGGCAGATGTATATATTGTCTATAAGCCATTTAACTAGTTCATAAAATTCATCTTGGTCAACTGTGTTGCAATCGTTGCAATGTTCAATTTCATTCGAAAAGAACGTTTCAGGCCAAGTTCAAACCTAAAAACCTGTTGTGTTGTCGCAGCTATATTGTATCATTATTAAGCTTAGAATAACTCAATTTTTAAATATGTTGACCATGTACATACAAGACTAGTGTACAAAATGTTAAAGAAAGGCCTCTATTCTAGAAAGGAGAGTAATATTTAGTTTAAAAGTTTAAAACAAATTTATGACAACAATAAAGAAAGTTAGGTAATATGCAAGCAAATGCATCGAAAACTGTATAGTACACTTTATTTACCCAGTTGGAGTAGAAAATGAACTCGCAACAGGTTTTTTGTCAAATATGACAAACTACTGTAAAATCCTTACTGTTTTTCTTTTGCAGCAAGCTGTTGCTTGTTCCTTCTAGAGAAGGAACTATTGTTTTGAAATTAACTACTCATAGCGTTTAACGCTACTGAGCAGGCTGTATAGCCAGTATGTTTTACGTGTATTTTCAGCTTGGGAGCTGCCTGCTGATTTTTGTCTGCGTATATGCAGAAAATCAATAATCGATGTGCACTGCTGTAACAATGTACTTTTTCAAAATCGGCACCGGGATGTTTCACCAGCAGTATATAAGAGCTATTAGAAACGACTGTTTATCGCTTCGTGTTCTTTGAGCTGATTTGCTCAGCTGAGATCAAAGTGTCACTGTTGAGCCAAATGGCTCGTGCAGCGGGATGCTTAACATCCTGCAGCACTTTTTTGTACCTACTACGTATTTAGATTAAGTTAGAATAAGCTAGTTATAAAGTAGAGTAAGATACGAAGTAGGTATAGCAGCTTACGGTAAGTATGGAATAGAGAACTAATTCATTTAAACCTGAAAGGTAGACACCGGGGAAGGAACCTTGCCCCTTTTGGGGCCTACTTGTTTACGATAGTTTTTGTCGTCTATCTTAATGTTTTATAGGTGGTATCAGAGACCATGTTAAAAGAGCTGAAGATTGACTTTATGGACGCGTATGATGAAAATGGGGACGGCAGAATCGAAATCAGAGAGGTAAATTGCCAAACAATCCGTTTTCGAATTGACAAAAATTTATAATAGAGAAACTCTATCAAGTGTATTCTTAGCCAAGTAGCCACTGAAGCCATGTTAGTTGAACAAAAAAATCGTAATACTACTTATTGTGTACTCTTGGTACGGATGAGGGATAGTCTAAACCCCAATTCACACGCAGCAATTTCAGTGCGTAATGCATGCCTTCTGCTTTTGCCGCAGCCTTTGGATGGCAGACTGCAATTCGAACCTGCGATTACAGAGTACATTTTGATACCGCGGTTATGATGGTTTCAATAATTTTACCATCTAAATTTTTGTCTGTTTCAGCTTGCTCAACTCTTGCCAACAGACGAGAACTTTTTGTTGCTCTTTCAGCTTGACAATTGTCTTTCGTCCAGCGTTGATTTTATGGAGGTCGGTTTGGCCCGTAAACTCACAGAGGTTGTTTGGCATTCAACATATTGTGCTCTATATTGTTTGAGGTTCACCCCCTTTTTTGGACCAAAACTGACCAAGTCTCTAGTAGACGCAAAGTACCTCAAAATGACCAAAAAATGTTGGGTATCTTAAAGTGGGTGATCAGAGAAGAAACAGAAGATACCTAAACCCTAAGCCTAAGCCTAAGCCTGAAGCCTAATCTAAGGACAATAAGGCAAGCCTGAGAATGTGCAACCGTCACAACTGTCATACAACAGGTACAAATGATCTTCCGATCACCCACTTTAAGAATTCCAAAATGTTGATGGCCGTCAGTTTCAAAAAAATTGACCGTTTCACTTTTTTTGGTTATTTTTGTAAAATAATTGTACTGTAGTTTTTTACTTTATTTTTTAGATCTGGAAGAGATTTGATGCTGATGGTAGCGGTTTCATAGAAGCAGACGAGTTAAGAGTGAGTTAAGGCACTATCATGATTGCCATAATAAGGATCGCTTTATACTTACAGCGGTATGTCCGTTCAGTCAACCGACGTCCGGCACTATCATACTTTGTACGGACATTGGGACAAACGGACAAAACGGATGAACGGAAGTTCTGAGTTCTGACAAACTAAGCGGCAGAATATTTTTTCTTATTTTCAATCAAAAATCATCTTAAATAACACGTTTGAGCTTTTCGCTAAAAATATAAGCAATGTTGTAACGAAGATTTATTTTCGTGAAAAATTCGGTTGTTCCTAAATTTTATTAAATACAAAAATCAAAAATAAACAACTCGATATTCAGTACACACAATGGCGATTTTGAGAAAATCCCCAATGAAGCAAGCAGCCGTTCCATTTAAAAAATATATACCTAGTCTCTTACTAGTGTGCAGTGTCTGTTTTTTGTATTGAATACTGATGCTAAAAAAGTAGGGAAGAAAACCGGTTCATACCTACCTCAGAAAAAAATAAAATGAAGCAATTTCATTGGTTCTTTTCCACCAATATTGCATTTTGATTGGTTAATTTACCCTTATTTTTATTTCTTATTTATCTGGTGGGAGCAAGACCTTTTCCAGATGTCCATGTAGAAATTATTTATGCAAATTCGGTACAGAAAATTGAAAAGTTAACGCCCGGTTCAGTCTTGTGAACATAGGGACAGAGACAAGGACAAAATACAAGTGACTGTAGTGAGAAATTGACCATAACTTTTTTTCATGCAGAAAACTGCTACAATTGCTATGCGTATAGTTAGGGAATCGCTTAGGGACAAAACGATAAGGACAAGTATGAACCGGGCTTAAGTGAATGTTGTTCTTAGGATTTCTTAAAAGATCTTATGCACCGTTGCAAGCCAAACATGCACATTCCCGATGACAAAATGCAAGAATACACCCAAGCCATTGTAAGTTGCAAGTGTATACTGAATTTATACATACATCCGTATGTCCGTTCAGCCGTCAAAATTACGAAATTCACGCCTCGAATATTGTATAAGATCAAAGTGTGTTGTGAGTACTTACTAGTTACTGTTTCCCTAATTTAGTGATGAATTATTAACCCTTTAATGCCCAGAGTATCACTGGCTAGACAGCCTCATTCTGACACCTTCTAGTTTTTAGGACATTGCTCAAGCTACGTGCGTCGTAGAGAGATCGCGAAACCACCATTCGATAGAGAAATGAATGGTGAACAAAACATAATCAGTCGATTAAGGGTCTAGGACGCACCGTTTTTGCGTTAGAAGCGCTCAAAGTTGATAATTTTTAAAAATTTGCGCCATCGCTCAGGCATAATATGTACCTCACCCTAGAGTATGAACACAGCAACTGTGCGCCTGCCGTAGTTGAATGCTAGAAATAAACTACATTATCTGCTGTATCTGATGCACGTAAAGCAGACTGCCGGAGGTGCATTTAAATTTCGTAATGTGGCCTTAAAGAAAATACTACTTTTGCGATGAAAAAAAGTCAAATTTGCACATTGCTTAAATGAGCATAGGCTTCGCTGTGTGGCAGTAGGACTAAAAATTGCCGGCCAAATGCGAAGACCTACAATTCCCCATAAAAACAGCTAAAATGTCACTAGAATAGAGTGAATAGACTAGTCAAGTTGCATAGCCCCAGATATGATAGTTCATCGTGGGGTATCTCCCATGATCCTTTGGGCATGAAAGGGTTAAATGCTCCAAAAATAAATAAAGCTGTCTGAGTTCCGTGTTTCTTTATTAAGGCAGTGAAGTTACATTCAATTCCCGAATTGAATGACTGACATTGAATTTATTTTAGATAACGATATTTGACGATAACAAAGATGGAAAATTGCAGATCAGTGAAATGGCGAGGTGAGAAACTTGATTATTTTATAAGTTTGTGGGCTGAACAGTGATACTAAAATGATTGAATCAACTATGAATGAACGACTACTACTACTACTACTACTACTCCTACTACTACTACTACTACTACTATCAACTACTACTACTATCAATTTTAGTATGAATCAACAATTGACTTGAATTGATTGTTGAATTGAATTGAACTCTGGAAAGTTGAATATCGCTACTAAGATTGGTTTATATACTTCCTCGTAAGGAAATTGTTCCTTGGCTTTTGTGTTATTGAAACTGGAGGGCTGCTAATATTTCCTAGTGGTTTGGCTAGTATTGGTTGCTTATCATTACTATTTTCTAGATTACTACCAGTCAAAGAAAACGCGCTAGAAACTATCGTTCACAATGGTATATTTTTAAAAGTGAGTTAATGTTTATTTTGATTTTTTTGTATTAATATCTGTTAATACAAATATCTGTTAATTAATATCTGTTTGTTTGAATCTACTTGATAAAGTTATTAATTAAGTTTTAAATGCTTCAATTAACTTGAATAACTTTAAGTAAGCATTTTTTAATCATTGAGTCTTGTCTTTTTAAACAATAGTGCAAAAATAACATAGCGCCAGCCGTTTTATTTGAGGGTGCACAGAGCACTTTTGGTGGTATTGTAGTTTCATCATTATTTTCATAGTCATTTTTTATTTTTTTTAATTTATATTTCAGGGTTCGAAATCGATAGCGCATGGAGAAATTGAGAAAATTTTTGACACGTACGATAAAGTATGTCATTCGCCGTTTCTTAATCGAAATGATATCATACAGGCGTTTTTAAGTAAACCGTATTTACTACTTACTTAATTTTATTCTGTTCAGTTATCTGCATTTCGAGGGTTTATAGTAGTGTACTGGTGCGTCTCTAGTTTATGTCAGTTTCAGTTTCAAGTAAAATAAGCCAGGTTAGATTTTAGTAACATGTTGTGTTTGTTTAGTTAATCGGATTCTGTTTTTTATTTATCTGATCAGAATTTAATGTTGAATTAGATTGACCAATTTTCCCATAATCGAAAATATTTATTTCAGGATGGTAGTGGTGATATTGAAGGAAACGAGATTTGGGGATTGGCCAGAGATTTATTGTCCCTCATGAAACCAGTTGGTGACATTTTTAATTGACATTTCATTTGGACTATAAATTTTTTGTTTAGTTTTATTCAAGTAAAAGTTTTTTTCACTAATTTCTAACAAAAATACTTGCGTAAACCTTCAAAACAATAAAGACACCTTTGAAACCGCCCAAGATATTTATAAAAACGTAACGCCGGCAAACTTTTAGAAATGAGATAGCGTTCTAAAATGAGACATTTTGTGCTCTGTTCTGTTCTGCCTCTCCCTGGAAAAATTTGTGTGTTTCATTGAGTTTTTTACCAAGAAAAATTCAGAAAATAGTTTTTTATTTTTTATTTTATTATTATTTTAGACGTATTCGGCGGAAGATGTAGCGAATTTCCACCACATGATGCTGAAATCGTGCGATTTGGACGGGGATGGAAAAATTTCCAAAGTGGAATTAACTATGCTGATTTTGGGACTGACCCATTACCAAAAGTTCACTTGAAGTGTTTGAAAACAACGCATTTTTGGATGGAGTTCACCAAAGCTTTTCTGACAGCTCGATTTCTCGCACAGCCTGCCCATTGAAGGCCTGTCACAGGCCGAAGTACAGGCTGCTGATTTCAAATTAAATTATATATATATATATATATATATATATATATATATATATATATATATATATATATATATATAAAAATATATATATATATATATATATATATATATATATATATATATATATATATATATATATATATATATATATATATATATATATATATATATATATATATATATATATATATATTAAGCAACCTAAATTTCTGGATTAGATAAGATTTTATTTTAGTGATGTAGTGATGGATTTTACAAAGGTGATTTTAGTAAACCATTGGTTTTACCAAGAGTACATAATGGGAAGAGTATGACACTCTTCCCATTGGCCAGCTTGGCAGCGCGGTAGATGCGTTGCACAATAACGGCCAAAAAAGGACCCAAACGGGACCCGGTCCCAAATGGGTACCTGGTACCCAAATGGGCCCTGCAGGTACCCAAACGGGCCCTCCAGGTACCCAAATGGGACCCAGTTACCCAAACGGGACCCAGGTACCCAAATGGGACCCCAGCGTGTCTGATTGGCTGATTGGGGTACCCAAACGGGCCCTCCAGGTACCCAAACGAGACCCAGGTACCCAAACGGGACCCAGGTACCCAAACGGGACCCAGGTACCCAAACGGGACCCAGGTACACGTATACAGATACATGCTGCTGCACGCGGGATTACGGTAGCTTGATTGTAGGCGGAGCTAAAAGCTGCTGCAATCTGATTGGCTGTTAGATTTGAAAAGAGGTCCCATTTGGGTACCTGGGTCCCGTGTGGGTACCTGGAGGGCCCGTTTGGGTACCCCAATCAGCCAATCAGATACGTTGGGGTCCCATTTGGGTACCTGGGTCCCGTCTGGGTACCTGTAGGGCCCGTTTGGGTACCAGGTACCCATTTGGGACCGGGTCCCGTTTGGGTCCTTTTTTGGCCGTTATTGTCAACGCATCTACCGCGCTGCCAAGCTGGCCGATGGGAAGAGTGTCATACTCTTCCCATTATGTACTCTTGGTTTTACGTACGTTTTACATGATTTGCACATAATTTCATTATCTACGAAATATCGCCTGATTCGTTCCTGTGCTGCAGGTTTGAAATTTCGACTGAGCTAAAACCATGGTTTAAGAAAATCTACGACATTCGTAACTAATCAGGATATATTGTGTATGCAACTAAAATATGAATCATGCAAAGCGTAGGTATAGACGTGGTAAAAGCAATGGTTTAGTAAAACCATCTTTATGGAAATCCACCCCTAGATTTCGGTCCTGTAGGTATACAATATATTGGTGAAATCCACCCAATACTTTTACGCTTCGCAGCAATATTGGTCATTTTCTTTGCTAAATGGTATCGAGATCAGTTTTCTCGTTATGAGCAAGAGAACATACTCCCTGATATGTACTCTTGGTTTGAGATGCATCAATGATTTGTGTAATTTCAAACACTTTTGTTGTATGATTGAGTAATTTTGCTCTTATGTTTGCCATTTATTTATTTATTTACAATAAACAGTATTAACATATTGTTTTCATATTAATGTTGGTCGATACTCTATTGACTACCGATCCTTGGGGTTATACTTACAACCAGCTGTCCGTTCAGCCGACAAAATTACGAAAATAATCACGAAACAGTCTGATTTTATGCACCAGGACCAGGGTTGGCAGTGACATTTGGCAGTCTCGCTCTCGGTCTCGGTTACAAACCCTAGACTTGCCAACCCTGTTGTACACTATTAGTGGCGTGGTTATTTCGTAATTTTGCCAGCTGACCGGTCATACGGCTGTAAGCATGAATCGACCCTAATAGTCAATCACGGTTTTCGCCTGACGGGCAATTCGACGCATTCGGCATAGCTGACCGCGTTGAAATGCTCGGGGTAGGTCGGGGGGTCGCTGTAGTGCCCGATCCATTTGTTGAACACGGACACAAAACATTTGTCCAGATTCGCGTGGAGCAGAGCTGCCTAAACAGGATAACTTTTGGTTGAAAATATCTAACTGGTGCCTCAACCTACATTTTTATATTCTTACCTATGACCAAAAATTACTGATCCCTGTGATAAAGCAAGTGGCGTGATTTTTGTAACTACTCGATATACATAACTTTTGATGCTCACAGTTCGTTGTTTACGTAATGAAATTGCGTGTTTTATTTTGTCTCGGGCTCCAGCATTTTTTTGTCAGACATCTCGGGGTCCAGCATTTTTTTGTCAGACAATCTCGAGTTCTGCTCACCACTCACCATCTGACAACATTTAAAATTTATATTCAATGTATGGTTATCGAAGTATTAGTGAACACAAATCCTATGAATAAAGCTAGAGTTGAATGGGTATGAATAGAAATCGACCCCAAGCCTACATACGGCTTCAAATATGAATGACCTTCTAGGCTCTAAAACGCACCCATTTTACGCAAAAGCTCTCTCCCAAAGTCCCACTTGGCCACCAATAGAGCCCGAACTTGACCAAATCACTGCGACTCATCTGCAGTCGGAAATGATCACGATTCCCCTGCTCGAAGTCGTCCCGGGGACTGTCCAGGACGAACGTCTCCTGGTCGTGATTGGAGTAGGTCACCTTGGCAAAGACGGCTGCGTTTGTGCCCGACCCGTCGTGGTCGCATGTCTGCACTACCAGGTCCCAGGGCTCTGCAAATAGGTCAAAGGTCAGATGGTTGTGTGTTGAAGATGAGAGGATAGGTGCTGGAGTAGCTGGAGTATTAGGATCAATTTATTTCATATTTAAGCAGTGGTCTAATCACGAAATAATCACGCCACAAGCGGAACATATATACCTTGTGACTGTAAATAATTCACTAAGCCGTTTAGCTTTAGACTCGGTCTTAAGCGTTCTTTTTCGAATGAAATAGAACATAGTAATAAAATATCCGGTTAACGGAAAGGACACAGAATATGCGTAATTTCATACGATCAGCTGTTCGATTTAGACAGAGTCTAAGTTACACGGGCTTCGTAAATCCCACCCTATGTATAATTGGCGTGATTTATTTCGTAATTTTATTCCTATTAAGGATTGGAGTTGAATTGGGTTTCATAATTGCACTACTGTTTTTCACCTAAATAGAGACTTCAACTAGTAATAAGAGTACAGATAAGTCTTTACGGACACAGACACGCATTAATTAATTTAGCTGTATTTATGTACTTACCCGGACCAGTATGTAACGGATTTGCAAACAGCCCGTCAAAAATAAGTATAAAACACAGGCAAAAAATGGAAAATATTTCATGTAAGCTCATAATGTTCTGCTAATGTTGGCAAACTTAAAGCCTATTAAAAGCCTACTTGAAAACCGAACCACGTGACATGAACTCTGGCTAAGGTGAGGTAATTGCGGAACTTTAAAAGCAGCTGCTGGCAAAATTGGTTACGTCGTTGGCAAACGTGTTTGGGGAAAGACTGGGAGTTATGTTGTAATCAGTCATCTGCGGTGCGACACAAAGGCTGGAATGCGCAGAGCATGAGGCTCGATTCACACTTACAGCCGTATGTCCAATCAACTTACAAAATAACCACGCCACAAGCTGCTGATCGTAGACACGAGTGGCGTGATTATGTCGTAATCTTGCATACGGCTGAGCGAGCATACGGCTGTCTATGATTCCATACAGGTGGGAAGCCCACTCGGTTAACTCGTTTCAGAACTTTGTCGTATGATCAAAGATTAATGGTATTTTTATGTCTTTTTACGGGCGTTGGGACATACGATCAACCGGGCATACATAGGCGGAACAGTATAGTGAGCTTCTCACTAACTTATGAAGGGGAGCCCCTTTCTTTCAGCCTAGAGCAATATTATTAATTTATTCAATAACAACTTCAAATAAAATTCAGATTATTCCTGACTGTTTTCACTTATCTACTTTTCCGAGTTAGTACGCGCCAATTAATATAGCTTTACAACAACGGTCTTGCTTAACCGTTTATTTAATCCAGAGATAATTCATACCTACTTTTCGTAATTACGTACCTGTAATTCGATTTACCTACTAAAAAATTTTATCCATAACATAAAACAAAATATAATTATTCTGATTTTTTATATTATATTTTTTATATTTCTTATTTTCTGAATTGTATGTAACTATTTATGAATCATCCTGTCGAACAAAGCAACAGATGCAACCTTTAAATTTTACTGAGCGCTTCCAAATGTATAGCTTATGAATTTAATAACCAATTAACAACAAAAAGTGTAAAATATAATAAACGGAATGTCTTTATTCAATTACGAAAGACATCTTAACGGGTTTCATAAAAAACTAACCGCTTTGAAACTTCGCCCTACACTTGAAATCACAGCAATTGCTACTAGAAATAGTTCAATTTCTATTCTACCCGAAAAACCGAAGGGCGTTACAAGATTTGACATAATTGAAAATTTTGTCTTTTTTCAATGTCTAAAACGCATTTACAGTTTGATCGTTATGAAACACGTCAATATTACCATATTACTGACACAAAACTCCAATTATAGATTAATTTGCATAACAAGTAGTATACGCAATAACATATACAATAAATAAGAATGTATCAAGGAATGTATTTAGTGAATTCACTTATAACGGCCCAAATTAGAGTGGTTCTGTCATTCTATGTTAATTCGCACAAAATCACACTGCACTGCTCCAAAACAAAGATCGTGACTAAGATGGTTATTAATCCAACAAGTCAATTTTTTCCACATTTAAAGTTAACTTTACCAGCAAAATTATTAACAAACCATTAAACTATATAGCACCCATATTGTTACGATTATGAAAACATAGCTAACTCATCGACTACTAAGCACAAAATCGACCAAACTTCAACTTGAAGAATTTTATTACAATACAGTAATTTTGAAAGCGGAATTTTCGAATACTAAACCATTTAGACTTTGTTTTAATGATTCACAGGTCTTTTTACTTAAATCAAGTCCGAGAGATCTTGTGTCAAATATACACGACAGAAATAGACGTTCCACACTTCGTTCCGAAAGAACGCTTAAAAAGCTAAAAACTTTGGCTGGGATTCACAAAAGGTGTTAATTCACAAAACAATATAATCTCAGTCACAGTAGAACAGGTGATCACATGAAATATTATGATTTTGGCATTAGAATATTATTAATTATTATTAAGACCGAGTCTACAGTTATTTTTTTGTGAATCCCTGGCTTTTGTGAAGATGGCCGGAATTTTCAGACGATAAAAAGTATAAATTACCCCAAAAAAAAAACACGACGGGAAAACCTCAAATCTGGCAAAAATAAAAAAATCTTAAAAATCCCCATTCCAAATTTAGAATAATTGATAATGATAATAATCGCAAATTATACTTTAGTAGAACATGAAGAAATAAGAAAATTACCTGATTATTGTACCGTACGTCTGCACCACTTCGCTACTCATGCAGGCATGTAACTCTACATATTACAAAAAACTGCATTAAATGAAAGCAAGTATGCAAAATATGAGCAAATAAACACTGACGAATTACAAAAAATACTACTAAGTACAGTTACAATAAAAAACACTTGCCTTCAGCCATGTGTCCCTATAGCAGTTGTTAAAGTGTCGATTCATAATAAAAGCTCAAACTAACTGTTTTCCGTGTATACGGAAAAACGTGTTTTAACTTTACGGACTAAAACTTTGAATACGAACTACTGCGTCTGAAACCTAGTTAATATTTGTCCGTAAGGGTGTCTATTTGCACGCAAGTACAAGATATAATTAGCAATTAGAAAATAGATTCTTGATAACTGCCTATTGGGTGTGTAAAGATTGTAAGATTGCGTAAATCTATCTGCAAAAAACATAATTTTCATCTGTTGCGCTTTTTCTGCACTGGTGTTTTGACATTTCCTTACGGACAAATATAAACCAGACCTAAAGGGCATATGGCTGGTGGCATAAATCGGTTGGCAGGCTTGGACAAGTTGATAAAGCTTACAAGAGGACAAGTGTAATTATTCATTCAGTCCCATATAAGTCCATTCATCAGTACTTGTGGTCCTAATTTTACAAGCACAATAGTTACAAGCATAGGTTCAATCGCGGAAAACTCCGAAACTGAAATCTAACCAATCAAAATCCACCGATTTTTAATGAACCAATCAGACCACCTGGATAATTCCTTTCTTATTTTTTAATCAGCAAAAAAATCGTTCATTTCGTGAGTAAATACAATTTTTGATAACATCACATTAGACTTCTTAATTCAGATACGCTAAATTGAAATAGTACAAGAACAGTAACAACTACAACACGTATAACAATATTTGAGCATACTAGTATTAAAAATGTACTCCAGCGATACAAAAATGTTCGTGCAATTCAAAGTTCTAAAAATGCTTTCATTAAATTAATTCGCTTGTGGTTGAAATGTGACTTTTTTGAAAAAGAATCCTCAACGTAGGAAAGAGTTCGGACTAAAATTTGGTCCAGTCCGTTTAATCCGGCGAAATAAATTTGCGTAATAAAAATGTGAAGTTTCGAATCAAAATGAAAAATCTAAATATTACAATAATTACCATGCATACATAAATTATTCCTATTTCACTGCCGATAATAAGTAGAACAAAAACAACCACTAATAATAAAAACAACACATATACAAAAGACAAGTTAACTGAATAATCATTAGCAAATTACAAATGGATAATATAATACAACTAAGCCTCTTGTTCTATCACCGGGCTTGTATGATTACAAATAGCAAAACAGAAATTGCACAATTAATTACACTAATTAAAACTAATAATTAATAACTAATTAAATGTACGCACACATGAGTGACTGCAAAATTTGGGAAGGGTTGGCCCCCACCCTTTTTTCTTGCAAGGGGGGTGTAGCAAAATACGATCAAAATGTCAGCCACCTAAGTCAAATTTAAAGTATTAAGTATTGCGACTTAAGAATCAAGCACTCACGGTAAAATTGCAGTGCCGCGAATCTTTATCTGACCAATCAGTATAAACCACAATTTATTAGTTATATCCATAATTACCAATAAATCAAATCAAGGATTTCACAAGGCCAACTGCCATTCTACTACTTGAAAAAAACTAATAAAAATCCCAACTAAAAAGTCCGACCAAAAATTGCTGAACCCTGAGACAAAACAAAACAAAGTGATTTCACTCCGAAAAGAAGAAATTTCAGGCACCAAAAGACGTACAGTGAGTTGTCGCAAAAATCATGCCACGTGTTTCATCTCAGGGTTCAGCCATTTTTGGTCAAACTTGCAGCTTAGCTCCTCAGTTTACTGTAAAAAATACTGTATTTTTTAAAAAACTGCTCACTCTTGTGTAACCCACAACATACCAAACATATTACAAAAAACATCTGAATCATAAGTAAAGTCTTCTGTCCCCCCCTACGGAAACAGCACCCCCCGTCCGGGCCTGGGCATCGTATTGGCTCGCCGTTTGCTGGGCACGAGGGGGCTTGTGCTCGCCCGGGAGTGTCGCCGACAGGCCGCCACGGCTTCTGGACTAGAGCATCGGAAGGGCACCGGTTGGCCCTCTGTCTCACTGCGCAGGGGGGGCTGGTATTGCTCTATGGAGCGCAGCAGGCTGCTGAAACGCCGCCCGTCGGCCAGCCAGCCTTCCGCGGAGGGGGCCGGATAGAGTCGCCGCCACAGCTGCACCGCTTCCAAGGGGCAAAGTTCATCGGCCAGTGGTGGGGCGCTTGGGTCAAAGTAGGACTGGGACTGCCCAACAACTGTGTGGTGTGTCCCAGTGGGTGGGTCGAATATAGTCAGTTCGTCTGCACTGGACGGGGGGTACCGTGACTCTGTGTCCAGTTCAGACAATGAGCTACTGAGCAAATCCGGAGGGCTGCGTAGCGGGTCCCCTCCGTTCTGACTACAGCCCGTATCGTAGCCATTGGTCTGTTTACAGCCATAGCCACTCAGGTCCACCCCCAGATCGGTGCTTATGTTACTGCTACTGGTCGTAGTGGTATTATCGGTGAAGTCTGTCGAGTTAGAATTCAGGGGGCCAGAGCGAGTACCCCCGTTTAGTGTGGGGGGCGTGGCAGTGGTGCCATTGGTAGGGGCCGAGGAGGGCCAGAGAATCATTTCCAGCAAATCATTCAGCCAGTCCCGCACAGCCGAAAAGGAAGGTCTGCAAAAATGAAAAAAATGCATAAATTTTTGAAATTATTTTTTCACAATTGATGTTTTTTTTCAATCACAAATTGATTGAATGTAAAAATCGCACAATAAGTATAATTTAAGTATACTCTTACTACTGCTACCTTTATTCAACATTATGAGAAGAGAATAGGAATTGTAAATTAAAAAAGAGCCATTGCCATATAAACAAAAAATTTCGCATTTCTACACAGGCGCATGTTGTTATACCTTCTAATTTTTTTACATTTTTTTCAAACAGGAATTTATCCATCAACTATTTACAAAACATTAAACGTAAGCCACCACCGACCCCCACCCCTATTTTGTACCTTTGGTTGGGAGAGACACTGGCACAGCGGAATGCAATCTGATAAAGCGGCGGGGGGCAGCCTCGACAGAAGCCAGACACAAACAGACCTCGGTCCAGGCCAAAGTCACGGTCCCGGGGCATCACGTCCGGATCCGCGCTTACCTGAAACAAACTGGGTCTAACTTGAGAGTTTAGACTTGGTCTAACTTTAGACTCTGTCTAAACTCTGCTCTTTTCGAATGAAATAGAACATCGTAATGAAAAATTCTATGTGCATTCCATTCATACATGTGTTCGACTTTCACACATAGTTTTGAAACAAACAGGGTCTAACTTTAGATTCGGTCTAAACTGTTCTTTTCGAAGGAAATAGAACATCGTAATAGCAAAATTCTATGTGTAATTATTTCATTCATACAATATGTGTTCGACTTTCACACAAAAAGGTACCTTATGTGAATGCCACCTATAAAAGAACGGGTGTAACTTTAAACTCGGTCTAAAAACTGTTCACTTCGAACTGAAACAGAACATCGTAACGGAAAATTGTATGTGCATCTCATAGGAGCATAATATATTCAGAGGACAAGTTACACACCTTATTGGTGCCTTTAAACCCTTTTGTAGAACACTTTAAACTGAATCTAGTTCATCTGGAAAATAAAAAAAACGTTCAACGTGCCTTTTTGATGACATCACATGCAACCAGGGTTTTTTTTCAAAATCGGCACTGTGTAAATGTTGTGTAAATTAAAAATTTGCTGTGTAAATTAAGGGTCTGTTGTGTAAATTTTTAAAAGTGTGTATTTTAGCATTGTTTAGGTAAAAATTGACAGTTTTTTCACGTTAAAAGTAATATTTCGACTTTGAGACTCGAACTACATACGAAAATAAAAAATATGAGATAATTAAAATTTTTTGCGTTTTTGTCAGTTCAAGTAACCGACACGCCAGGGCAAGCCCCCCTAAAATTTCGAAAAATCTGAAACAAGCCCTAACCCCCAGCCCCAGGCCGAGACCCCGTGTACATGCATGGTTTACATAGATAGAGAGTTGTTCTATCAGCCAGATCCTAGACATTTTTTCAAATCCGGGCGTAAAAGTTGTACAGTAGTTTGAAGTAGGACAAGAAATCGCACAGACGGGCTCAGCATGGCTGATTTTTCACTGTCAACTTTCAAGTGCATAAAAACGAATGCTAAAATAAAAAAATCATAAGCCGTTCAAGAGCTGAAACTGAAGATTTTTTGTTTTGGGGTCAAAAATTAGACTTAATTTTGTTAGGACAAAGAGGTCACAGGCAGCAATCGCCACTTCGCGAATTTTTGTAATTTTGACAACCAAAATAGGCCGTTTCATCAGCTTTTGGGGGGAAATGGGGCTGTGTAAATCAGTGTGTATTTTCATTTTTTGCTGTGTAAATCAGGCGGCCGATGTCTAAATACACCTTATTTTACACAAAAAAACCTTGCATGCAACAGTTAATCAGCTAGCACTGCTGATGCTCACATGACCTATTTTAGCCCAGTCTTATTATGTACTCTTGATGCCAAAAATCTCCCATTCCGGTACAGTCTTAATATCATAATAATATACTCTTAACACAACCAAACCCTCCATCCCAGTCCTAGTCCATACTCCATAATAATAAGTAATGTACTCTTGACAACATCGATAAAACCCCTATCCCAGTCCTAGTCCATAATTTTACGTCTTATTATATACTCTTGCTATAACAAACCCCCTCCCCCACAGACATGTATGAGGGGGACCCCCCAAATACAGGGGCCGGGTGGGAGGGTCCCCAAAATTCGGGCAAAATTTAGTAAAAATGGCACTTTTTTGGGAAAATTTTACAAAATGTAGTATATATTTTTGCTCGATCAAGGGGGACGGTCCCCAAAATTTGGCCGGAGAGGCCCCTCCAAAATGTTGCCCCCGTTACACGTATGCTCCCCCCAACCAGTCTATACCCGTCCAATGATTTCGCATAGTGTTATGCCGAAGGAAAACACGTCCACCCGTTCGTCATAGTGTCCCTCGCGCAGCATCTCGGGGGCCATCCAATAGGGCGAGCCCACCACCGTCAGCCGTCTCAGCTTGCGCGTGCCCTGCAGCTGGATCAGACCAAAGTCCGCCACCACGCCAGAACCATCTTCCTGAAATTAATAGAAAAGAAATATAAAAAAACGACTGCAAAGATTAGGTTTTTTTAGGGAAGAATTACGTAAAGTAGGTAAGTTCATATAGCTAGGATCGATTCAATGTACACACGGCTATTAGTATAAATCGAACCTTAATCTTACTGTATTAAATTGAACGAAACATTATCATTGATTTATTATAAGCCCAAGCCTGAGCCAGTAATTTTTGATGGACAAGATAATTTAATATCAATAATGGTAAAGGGTTGGGACTGGGAGTATTTTTGCCCTTTCCTTAAACCGGATCTGCAACCACCTTCAAAACCTATGACCAGGTCCTTAATCGTTACTCATTAGTCATTAATGTTTATCAATGACTAACCTAATTCGTTTTATTATTCGCAGTAGACTGTACATTTCATTTCAGTATTTCCAGATTTAGCCACTAGGCAGCCAATTAGTAATCCAATTGAGAACACAAAGTTGACTCTGCAACCGGTGTGTATAAAACGCTCAAAGACAAAATATTCTCAATTGGGACTAATATTAGCAGCAATCACAATAAAAAAACACCCTCAGCTTCACAAAAATATATCCTATTGTAATCATCAAACCAAAACTAGTCGCCAAGCCCACAGGATCTGATTAGTAGAAATGTAAAAAACTTCTGAAAAACGGATCTCTTGGTTTTAGTCAAACTATACTCCCCTAAATGATATCATTAGAACTAACCCTAAAAACCGATCTAAAAAGTACGTAGGATGAATTAACCATTTTCATATGCGAAACCATAGTGTCAAAACCGTCCTAAATCCAATTAGAAAAAAACCAGCTATTTCTAGGAGCTCTGGATTTTTCCATTTTCTGGAGCTTATGAGTTCCAGGGTTTATTATCTAGGTTTTATAAGCAAGGACTGTATATTGTGAGGTCCAATTAATATGTTGCCAGTTGAGTAGCCATAACAAATGTGTGTCTGGACTCTATTCATTACAGTACCAGCAAAGCAGCAGCCGATCATAAACTTTTAAGTCCTTTTTTAAATAACAATTTTAAATTCGGCGGCCATCTCTCGCTATAGTCTCAATTCTAATTCCTCTTTTGACAAAAATGGCTCTTAACATTTAATGAAAAAATATATCTGAGTGAGGTGAAGTTATATATTCTGTGGCTCAAACTTTTAAAAAACATAGCTGTGGTAAAAAAATGGCTGTCCGATTAATAAATTTCCAGTACACTAACACAAATCAAAGTTGTCGCGACTAATCTTTGGCCAAAAATGCCCTTTAAAAATTTTTAAAAGTCTTCTAAACTACACTCTAACAAAAAAAACCAAACCATATGAAAAACGGTATTTACCAAAATTTAGCTTAAATTTATCACCCAAATATTTTGCTAAATTCACACTCACACGATCACACAACCGTCTTATTTTCGTCAGCCCCCAATCTCCTACTGATTGTGACCCAATCCAGGTTTACATAAGGGTTTATATGTCGAGCAAAAAACCCATAATTCTTTTTTTAGGGCCCTTTCAGTTTCGTAAGTTTAACCCTCCTGCACAGCTGTGCTGACTTTTCTCTTGCTCTTCTGATTTTAGAGAACCATTCAGGGACAAAATTAAAACTGAAAAAAGGCAAACACTTTCCCTTTTTCCCTTTTTCAGGCATTTTTTTAAATTCCACTTTGGATTAACAAATTCAATTTTTATTTTGCTTTTTTATTACCAATTTTTATTTTTTAACATTTATATACATGCAGTTTCGCAATTTATTAAAAAAAAAAAAGTTTAGGGAATAAAAATAAAATGTAAAATAAAAATTATAAAATAAAAATGGTAGGAGGGATTAAATAAAAATAAAAAAAAAAAAAAAAATATTATAAGGTAAATAATATTTAATAAAAGGATTTTTCCCCCAAAAACAAAAAAAGCAAAGAGGAAAAAGTGAAAAACTTCAATTACAAAAAAGGGCTAGCAACCTATATGTAAATTAAGTATATAAATGATTCTAGGCAAACTAACGTAAACTGAACAAAATATAGTCGTAATAATCCAAATGTTTGGAATTATCAATCCAGCAAACTTGGGTTTTAATTAACTTTCAATATTTTTTGTTAGCCCATCAGGGTATATACATCCTGAGAAGGATTCTCTAGTTCATTTCTATACAAAACAGGATTTTAAGGATTAACAAAACTGTTTAACGATTTTTCCGTAAAAAACTGTAAACAGAAATCACCATTGTAAGTATTCCGTATTATATACCCCAAACTTAAAAATACATTTTTCCTGCCTATAGGCTGTATGCCTGTTTGGGCAAAGTTAATGTGGGCCAATATTTCTACGAGTGCATCTGCCTGTGCTATCATAATGTCTACTGTTTATCACTGAAAGCGTAAATCCCCCATGTTTTTATATATAGACCAATTTTACGATGCTTACAAAAGTGGTTGGAACCATAAGCATACATATACGCTTATGGCTCCCCCCAAATCGGGAGGGAGGGCGGTACCCGAGGGGCCGGGAGGAGGGTACACGAAATTTGGGCAAAATTTTGTAAAAATGGGACTTTTTAGGAAAATTTTGCAAAATATTTTTGGTTGGTCTGGGGGGGGAGGGTCCTCAAAATTTAGCATGACAGACCCCCCCAAATTTTGACCCCGTTCCATGTAATATGACCAAAGTATTTCTAATCCTCTTCCCCCCCCCACCAAAAAAAACCATAAATTCTGACCTTTCTTCAAGTGCCAGCATATCCAAGGCACAAGTCCTCTAATCTGACTAATCTGCTTAGCGACAATAAGTAATCTGCTTTCGAGCTAATAAACCTCCATATTGCCACAGCTATGATACTTTTCCACGAGATGAATTAATCCCATTATAAAGCCCTCAAAGACAACAACTTTATTAGAAAAAGTTGACAAGGACAATGCTCTGAAAATAATGTCTGCAATGTTTCATTCAATTAATATAACCAAAGTTCTTATTAAGTTGACTACTCTCAGCTAACAGGAAAATAGCATGCATGTAGACTCTACACCGAAGCAACACAGGAAAACTAGCTATAAACTAACGGCCCATGCGAACTCAGAGAGTTATTTTAATCCCCAAACATGTTTAAAAATTATCTCTAATAATCCATTCGTAAACCTCTGGATTAAACGGGTTTAATTTTGCAATGCTAATGTTTAAATCCGTTTAGTCCAGTGATAGTTTAGTTAAGAATGGGTTCGCAGTGAAATTCAGCAGGTGACTTATTTTGACTCGTTTATAGGCCTATTCACACGAGGGCGCACGCCATGGCACATGAGCGGGCGCATGAGAGAGAGCATGAGCGGGCGCATTCTATTTTCACACTGGGTTGCTGCATTATTTCACACAATGCATAATGCAAGTGTGCGTATGCGCCCGCTCATGCGCCATGGCGTGCGCCATGACGTACGCCATGCAATGCGCCATGGCGTAGGCCATGGAGCAAAATGCGCCCTCGTGTGAATAGGCCTTAATCCAATATCTAAACATTTATTCACCATTTTCAAACTTCCGACTAAAAAGTCCAATGCGTTTAACTCGGTAAAGGTAACCCTAAGACTTTTTTTACACTGAGTGACTGCACCTAGATGCTGAAGTTCACAATGGTTAAAAATGTTAACACTAACCGGCTGTTCATAAACTAGATTAACAAGATTATCTTAATTACCTTTAATAACGAAACTTAGAATCGTTCCAGTATCATGAAATTTAGCATGTAAATGTGCGTGAGAGCATTTAGTCGCTCCACAAAACTTTATGAACTATTCTTAATCATTTTGAAGTTAAGCTAGTTAATCTAATACTGCTAATCTAATTTTATTTAGGTCAATAGTAAGAGTCCCGTTCCCTATGGCACAAACTTTACAAGACCGAACATTATACTATACTCTTGAGTTAATAGAACTGCGTTATCCCATACTTGAGTTACTAGAACTGCGTTATCCCATACTTAAGTTAATAGAACTGCGTTATCCCATACTTAAGTTAATAGAACTGCGTTATCCCATACTTAAGTTAATAGAACTGCGTTATCCCATACTTAAGTTAACAAGTTCTGTTAAGTTAATAGAACTGCGTTATCCCATACTTAAGTTAATAGAACTGCGTTATCCCATACTCTAAGTTAATAGAACTGCGTTATCCCATACTTAAGTTAATAGAACTGCGTTATCCCATACTTAAGTTAATAGAACTGCGTTATCCCATACTTAAGTTAATAGAACTGCGTTATCCCATACTTAAGTTAATAGAACTGCGTTATCCCATACTCTAAGTTAATAGAACTGCGTTATCCCATACTCTAAGTTAATAGAACTGCGTTATCCCATACTTAAGTTAATAGAACTGCGTTATCCCATACTTAAGTTAATAGAACAGCGTTATCCCATACTCTAAGTTAATAGAACTGCGTTATCCCATACTTAAGTTAATAGAACTGCGTTATCCCATACTTAAGTTAATAGAACTGCGTTATCCCATACTTAAGTTAATAGAACTGCGTTATCCCATACTTAAGTTAATAGAACTGCGTTATCCCATACTTAAGTTAATAGAACTGCGTTATCCCATACTTAAGTTAATAGAACTGCGTTATCCCATACTCTAAGTTAAAGAACTGCGTTATCCCATACTTAAGTTAATAGAACTGCGTTATCCCATACTTAAGTTAATAGAACTGCGTTATCCCATACTTAAGTTAATAGAACTGCGTTATCCCATACTTAAGTTAATAGAACTGCGTTATCCCATACTTAAGTTAATAGAACTGCGTTATCCCATACTCTATGTTAATAGAATTTCAGTCCCTGCTGGTATTTGCATACGGTCTGCTCCAGCTAGTCTGACTTCCGTCTTCTCTGCTTGTTTTTCCGTCGACCTGCCTAATGCCAACCTTATATCCCCCCGTACAGACAAACCACTATTATTTTCCATCATTCCTTAACTATTCCTTCAATTTCACTATATGTTACTTCTTTAAATTTCTAGACATGTGAGCGGAGTGGGGGTATACGTACGTATAATGGGGACCACAAATTCTGGGGGGTTCTGTTCACTGGCTGAATGTTGAGAACCTCCTAAATTGACCAAAAATATCCTAAATTCTATAAATTTCTGTATTCTAAATAATGCCATTTTTTCCTACACATATACCTACTTTTGCTCAAATTAATTTTCCGTATCCTCCTTCTGGATTCTCGATTTGGTCTGGAAGAGGTACATACCCTTCTTGTATGCGTGAGGAATTAATTAAAACTCATCCTAACTTAAGTTCACCACCCCCCCCTTCTAAGTCGTAGCATCCAAAACAGTGGTAAAAACCGTGCTCTCAGAGTCCCCTTTTACAGCGAACCCTCCACTCTCGCCCCCCCCCAGATCTTCATCTGCACTGGAGTCTACAACAACCATTATTTTTTTATGCCAAGATAGCGTGCCAAGGTTCGTCCCCTAGCGAATACTCTTAATGCTGCCCATCTTCATTAACTTTATTAGGCGGTAAACCAACGTTGTGTCTTTTTGACCCCAATAGATTGCTCCAGGAAATAGAAAAATGTCATGTGAAGGATTTAGTAAAAGATGTGAGACCAAGAGTACATAATAGTCAAAGTATGACACTATATATAACAAGATCCTAATTATGTACTCTTGGTGAGACGTAATCTGGCTATGTATGACAAAAGGTGCACCATTTTATTAGGAACTATCTACTAAAGTCTGACAAAAAATAGATGCGCCACTTACTTATTTTAGTGGCATGACTTCTGCGACTACTTCCTGTACTCTTGATAGTCAAAGTCTATTCTTTACGTAAACGAAATCACATGTTTTGTTTTCTCAAGTGGGGCGACTATTTTTTGTCAGACTTTAGATCAAGGTAATGTTAATAACCTGTTCATACTACATACATACAGCTTAATAATACCTGTCCTTAAGGACACAGAACAGGGACAAAGAGACATTTAAATCGGCTGTTGTGACTTGTGAGGAATCGATAGAATCATGTTGTCTAATAATTGTTTGCATACGAACAGGATTTTATCTCAACCTGGTTCACGCGGAACCCACTGTGGTTCACTAATAGGTTGGTACATTTTCATGTATCACCAACTGAATAGCCCTCCTATGATGAATGGCCATTTTGGCGACAGCTGCATTAGGCCTGACCTTGCCGGGGGGAGGGGCCAGGGGCGTGCAAACATGAGCTATAGGGTATGGTCAGGGGGGTCACACTCATACATGTATGAGGGTGGGGGTGGGAGGGGGACCCCCCCAAATCGAGGACCCGGGGGGGAGGGTCCCCAAAATTTGGGCAAAATTTTGAAAAAATGGCACTTTTTGGCGAAATTTTTAAAAAATTTTGTAAAATTTAGGGTATTTTTGGTCGATCTGGGGGAGAGGTCCCCCAAAATTTTGACCCCGTTACATGTATGGTCACATATTCACACTGCTATGATGTTGTTGTCGGGGAGGGGTGTGTTAATAGGTGCTATATCTGTATTGTAAGGGGGGTCCCTAGCTCCCCATAGCTGCAATCTAGGGGTGTATTGTGTTATTCAGTTGGTGATCACATGAAAATGAAGCCGCAACAGTGTCAAAATCTCCAAGTCCACATATTTTTCTTCGCGTTTATCTAGTAAGGCCAGAATTGTAACCCCATATTGTTTGTCCTACAGAAGTGTAGCTTGTAGGTGGAACCATTGAGACAATAGAAATTAATTTACAAGTAGAACTTGGAAACAAACAAAGCTAATATTTGAAATTTACGTAGGAGTTTCCGATCATAAAGCAGCTAATATTTATCCAAAACAGTTCTCTGCACAGAACTACTAATGAGGGTTTTGTCACTGTAGCTGTATCATCATAGTTTATTTAAGTAAATATGTATATGCATATTACATAGTTTGGAAACGGCAAAAATAAATTTAGCTGATTGATTACATATTTTAGCGTGATTGCATTCCAGCTATGTCTGACCAGAGGTCAGAAAATAAATAAATTGCAAAAACTTTCGATTTTTAAACTTTTTACCTAAGTTTCTTGACAAAAATACTACTACTTTTTATATGATGCTTTTTCCTGCCGCCGCCTCAGCGGCGGCAGGTCTTTATACTGCTTTTTCGTTTCCAGTGTTAAAAAGACTGGCAGCATATTTAACGTGTAAGTAGCCATAAATGGGGTGGCAAAACTTTAAATTTACAAGTGATTAATGTATTATACAACAAATCTGTTGTTTGAAAACGGATAATTGGTTTTATAAAGTTTCCGAAGCTTAATAACTAATACTTACTACATATTTAATAAATTATCTTACAGGGCTCAGAACTTTAAAATTATGACGCCCCCTTGGCCACAATTTCGGTATGTTGGTGCAATGTTGTCATTTTTTGACAAAACGTTTACAATATGTAATCCAAAACATCAGCTTCTCATTGTCAATGTTTTTCGAAGAAGGGGGGAACATGACTTTCCAACTAAATTTTACTGAAAATTAATACTTAATCTATGAATTAAATTAATTCGTTCCTAATGATGCCTTCGCTATACCTATATTGATAAAATAATTATTTTTCCTGCCGCCGCCTCAGCGGCGGCAGGTCTTTATACTGCTTTTTCGTTTCCAGTGTTAAAAAGACTGGCAGCATATTTAACGTGTAAGTAGCCATAAATGGGGGTGGCAAAATTTTTAATTTACAAGTGATTAATGTATTATACAACAAATCTGTTGTTTGAAAGCGGATAATTGGTTTTATAAAGTTTCCGAAGCTTAATAACTAATACTTACTACATATTTAATAAATTATCTTACAGGGCTCAGAACTTTAAATTTATGACGCCCCCTTGGCCATAATTTCGGTATGTTGGTGCAATGTTGTCATTTTTTGACAAAACGTTTACAATATGTAATCCAAAACATCAGCTTCTCATTGTCAATGTTTTTCGAAGAAGGGGGAAACATGACTTTCCAACTAAATTTTACTGAAAATTAATACTTAATCTATGAATTAAATTAATTCGTTACTAATGATGCCTTCGCTAAACCTATATTGATAAAATAATTATTTTTCCTGCCGCCGCCTCAGCGGCGGCAGGTCTTTATACTGCTTTTTCGTTTCCAGTGTTAAAAAGACTGGCAGCATATTTAACGTGTAAGTAGCCATAAATGGGGGTGGCAAAATTTTTAATTTACAAGTGATTAATGTATTATACAACAAATCTGTTGTTTGAAAGCGGATAATTGGTTTTATAAAGTTTCCGAAGCTTAATAACTAATACTTACTACATATTTAATAAATTATCTTACAGGGCTCAGAACTTTAAATTTATGACGCCCCCTTGGCTAATTTCGGTATGTTGGTGCAATGTTGATTTTTTGACAAAACGTTTACAATATGTAATCCAAAACATCAGCTTCTCATTGTCAATGTTTTTCGAAGAAGGGGGAAACATGACTTTCCAACTAAATTTTACTGAAAATTAATACTTAATCTATGAATTAAATTAATTCGTACTAATGATGCTCGCTAAACCTATATTGATAAAATAATTATTTTCCTGCGCAGCGGCGGAGGTCTTTATACTGCTTTTTCGTTTCCAGTGTTAAAAAGACTGGCAGCATATTTAACGTGTAAGTAGCCATAAATGGGGGTGGCAAAATTTTAAATTTACAAGTGATTAATGTATTATACAACAAATCTGCTGTTTGAAAACGGATAATTGGTTTTATAAATTTTCCGAAGCTTGATAACTAATACTTACTACATATTTAATAAATTATCTTACAGGGCTCAGAACTTTAAATTTATGACGCCCCCTTGGCCATAATTTCGGTACGTTGGTGCAATCTTGTCATTTTTTGACAAAACGTTTACAATATGTAATCCAAAACATCAGCTTCTCATTGTCAATGTTTTTCGAAGAAGGAGGGAACATGACTTTCCAACTAAATTTTATTGAAAATTAATACTTAATCTATGAATTAAATTAATTCGTTACTAATGATGCCTTCGCTATACCTATATTGATAAAATAATTATTTTTCACTTAAAATTGTTACAAATTGTGACATCCCAACGAAAGTCAACAGCACTGGTGGTTCTACTTTTTTCACTCGTTCTGAATATGCAATACGACTGGAGGGATTTTTTGCAGATGATAAATTAATAATATTTAGTTAGTCTGATCTGCTAGGCGTTAGTGTTAAGTTCAATAAAGTTGCCTGCTTGTGATTATGTGTTTAATTTACTCGTATCAGTTCTGGTCGCAACAAGAAAAGTAAAACTTTGTCAGTTTTTTGACACATGAAAATTTAAGAAATATTTACCTACAAGAACATTTATAGCGGCTGAGTTATACCATATCCCGAACTACGTATATATACCAAGATGCTTATTTTGTTTCGTAATTTCTTGAGCATTGTAAATGCTACAGTAAAGCTTTTAATTTGATTTTGATAAATAATACGTAAGTGATTGCTGGCATTAAATAATGATGTTTGTGTGAGCCCCTCTGGCCGGTTCACCTACACACTCTGCAATCCTGCATCTCCGGTGTGATTTTTTATTACATAAATTTGACTTTCTTCGGCTTTAAAAAAACTACGAAAATACTGACGTACATGGTCTGTGGGAAGTAGTTTCCTAGGTGTGAAGTTTCGGCACAAGTTTTTCAATATTTTTAATTATCCGAAAGCTTTACGCGGCAGGGACAAACTTAGCGTAATATTGACTTTTGAAAGCAAAAAATTACTGAAAAAATTTGCATGAAACTGCTGCTTGTTACATATTATTCCATTGTTTTTCGGCTTTCCTACATACAAGTTTGTTTTGTCAGCCTAACTTTCAAAGTGACTATTTAGATTCAGGTTCAACTCAGCAAATTAGCAGATATTGCGGTGTGACAACAAAGTATATAAACTTTTTTGCACTAATTATGATAATGATGGGTGTGACAAAAATGCTGTGACTCATTTAATAGTAAGAACGCAATACTATTTAATCAGTACTTTTATCCACTACTTATATATATATATATAAATATATATTATATATTATATATATATATATATTATATATATATATATATATATATATATATATATATATATATATATATATATATATATATATATATATATATATATATATAATATATATATTTGTCTATCAATACATATCTCCGCATTACTTGCACTTTTTTGATATTGAATATTCTCCAGAAAAACTGCTGAAAAAACTGAGGTCAGATCACCTTTTCAATTCGGACAGGGTTCACGCATATTCCCTAAAGGCCCACACAAGTAACGTGGTCAAAATTTCAGGTGCCTAGCCGGCCAAACTTTGGGGACAATCCCCCCTAATCGACCAAAAATACGCTAAATTCTGCAAAAGTTTCTGAATAAGTGCCATTTTTACTAAATTTGGCCAAAATTTTCGCGGCCCTCCTTCGGACTCATAGATCATCTAGTTTAAAAGAGGTCCCCTCCAACTAATACAAGTTAATGCGGAGCGCCTGTATAACAGTATATGCCTGTACTTTTACTTGGACCTTGTAAGACCACTCTCCATACATTTTGTTTCTAATAAGGGGTGACTAAATTGAAAGGCAGGCTTATCAGTTTACGCAAGTTGAACTACTTTTCTTCAAAGTTCCAACAAAAACCATCGGACCGAAAACAGGGCTCGTACTAGCTTTTTTCAATCCCCTATCACTCAGACTAAACAAATGTAACAAATACTACACACAGGCGTTTCAAATACTCCATTCTGTGTATGCCATATAATTGCTTATCTTTCTTGGGACTGGCTATATATACAGTACTAGCTGCCCCGAAGTCTTATTTCCCTGAAAGAAAGAGAAGGAATTTTTCTCAGCTGACATGAGGCAATTTTTATGGTCTTCTTCATGCATAAATAACCACACACCTTCAAAGTCACAGTGAAGCAGTCTAAGAGACAGGTCGCGCCCCATTTAGCAGTCCGTCTAACCTTTAGCTGTCTATCGTTTCCTAACCTTTTGAAGAAGATAAATTGAGCAGTTTACACTTTTTTTAGACCAACTGGGTGCAATTCATAAAGCCAGTCTGAAGCATTCTATTTCAGTAACTGAGAACATCGTAACGAAAAATTCTACAATTATTAGTGTCGTTGTCGACTGCAGTACAGAATGTACTACAACTACAACGTACTGTTGTTGAATGTTGCCCTCAGACTACGTTTAGCAAGACTGAGCCAAAGACTGCCGTTATGCATTCCCCTGACTGTGCCTCACGAAACTGTGACCAAAAATTGCTGAACCCTGAGACAAAACAGGTGGCGTGATTTTTGCGACTACTCGCTGTACTCTTGATGCTTGCAATTCGTTCCTTTCGTAATGACATCATCAGACATTACTCTGAGCCTGAGGCGTGTTAAAGAAAAGACACGGCACCCATACCTAGCCTGACACTGTCAGTGAATATTTTAAACGATACACAAAATTCACATAAAAAGTTTATATTTTTGCGAATGTTTTTTTGCATCTCAAAGTTTAGGTTCTGAAAACCTGCACTGAAACCACTGATTTGAAAGGTTGGAATTGAAAACGGATACTGGGTTGAAACCAGTATATATCCATTTTCAATTCTCTGCTATATATAAATGTATGCGTCAACCAAACCTACACTGCCAAATGTTTTTTCCTCATTATATGCTGTTATGTTAATATTTACTCAAAAAGGTCTAGCGTATATATACGATCTAGTCGCTAATTGAAATCGGGTTGGCCTGAAACCAAGCCACAAAGAAATCCGATTCCAACCCAAATCACCCGGTTCAATTCCGAAATCTTGAGAGCTTTCCAAACTGAGGTTGAGGTATTGATTTCAGTTTTAAGTGAAGATGCTAAAAGTCATCACCCAAAAAAACCACTCCTTTTCTTGCCTAATTTATTTCAAAATTGCTTCCATTATTTCTGTCTAATTTTATTAGATCGGAACTGGTTTTGTCTGGTGTCACAGTCAGTGGCTCAATTCTTGTCACGTCTACTAAATTGTCAAATTTATCATTTTTTCCTGTGAAACCACACACTGTGACTGACTACGACTAATGCGAATACAGTCTCAGCTACAGGAAACAATCATAAAAAATCAAACCAAATTAATTATTTTTTACTTCCAGTATATTTATTTTTTTATTATTTACTGTTTTTCACCGGAAATTATTGAAATAAGGCGGAAAAGCCAACTTTTTCGTGTTTGTGTAACGGACGCTTGTTTTTTCCGAATTTTGATTTCATGACATTTTGACAAACATTACAACAGAAAACACGTAAACACATCATATATAGCTTCTACGGCTAGGAAAGTAATCAGGATTTAGATACCACAAAAAACTTCTGTTTTGTTCATTATCCTAATTCACTGTTATGTATTTCTGTACAATAACAAGCTTAAGTTCAGACATTGTCAAATAACACCCGGTGTGATTTCAGTCTGCAGGAAAAACGCGTTTTTTCACCATCCGGACTCTTTAGGGACAGAACTTAGACCTCAGTAGGAGTGATTTAAATCCACAATATTTGACCGAGATTTCCTTAAGGTCTTATAGTATATATTCTTAATGTTTCTGATTATACTTGTTATTATTATTATTACTAGTCTAGTGCGTCTAGTTTAGACTAGCTCTACCAGATCAGATACCATCTGTGACGGTTAGCTAAACCTGTATGTTTCCGGAACAAATGCCAGCTATCTTATTATACGTCACGTTTACGCAATAAATTATGGTCGAATTACCTCCTGCCAAAACACACAACAATGAAGGGGTATTCACCAAAAGTCCGTGACTGCCAATATACTTTAGGAAGATAGTAGTAAACGGGAAGTCGGGGAAATAAAAAATAGCCTGAATTAAGGGGGTAGTGTCGCGAAAGCAGTTTTGCTCATAGGCTGTGAAAATAGAACTTTTTGTTTTGAAGTAGTACATGCAATGAGCAGCTAGTCCAACGCTGTATGGTATCAAATAATTACTGCCAGACATCACACTATCAATATGGACAAATATCTTGGACCAATCGTCATTAGTAAGCCAGACATCACACAATAGGGACATAAAAGTTCGAAAAATCAAGCCAGATATCAGATTGGCCAGCTTGTGAAGTACACATCATGTGTGGACGCACAATTTTTTGCGACAAATAAGAAAAAAGAAAATTGAAGGTTCGTTTTTCTTCTGATTTGAAAATAAGCGTCTAGATTTTCCACAATTTATCATTATTGCTGTTATTATTTTACAGTTTAAGTACACCTTCACAGTTCAAACTAGTATTACTCCACAGCCGCTACAGCAATCTGCACTAAATTTTGTGTGCATAAACTACAACATATGTGCTATTAGTCTATGTAAAAGAACTAAACCGAAAAGTTGATAAATGTGACTAAAAAATGGAATGTGAATAGGTTTTTTTTTCGTCATTTTTCCGACTTTGACACATTATTGCAAACTATATGCTGCACCAATTTTGCTGAAACTTGGCAAAATAATTTGCCTTTTGGTAGATTTTTAAAATATAGAAAGAACAATTTCTAACATTTTACTGAACAAGTTTTACAGTAACGCAAAATCGACTGCTTTCGCGACACTACCCCCTTAACACACCTGCGGGGTGCTTGCTTGTGCAAACTAAAGGCTTGTCCTTGCAAAAAAGGGTAAACCTGCACAGCTTTTTAGAAATTGGTTGGTTGTTAGCCTATCTAGTTATGCAACAGTTTTTCGGTCGTATGGAAGCAGTTGGAATCATACATGTACACATTGTACCTGCCTACCCTGCCTAATCAGCGTCAACGTGTCCGTCGATAAGCTGGTGCATCTCGGGAGTAGCAAAGATCATCCGTCAGCTGCTTCCACTGTCGTCTGTTCAAGGCTAGGTCATTACAGATGAAGATACAGTTGGTTTGCCAGTGCCAGCCGTAGTTGGTGGACAGCTTTTTGTGGTCGTCTAGAATAGTCTTTGGCCAGGTGATGCGTTAGCCGCCCCTGAGGCGTCGCCAGTGCGCTGGCCGAGGGGGGAAATCGCAGTCTTGACCAGCCTGTGGTCACTGGTCAGGCATTCTCAGAGCATGGCCGAACCACTGTAGGCGCTTACGTCGGATCATGTCAGCAATAGGGCGGCGCCTGAGTCTGGTTCTGATAGAATCTGTAGTGTACAGTACACGTAGTCTGAGGGCCAGTGGTGGGCTTGCCCGACGCTTGAGATACTTAAAACTCACAAAACACAAAAAATTGAAGTGTTGCCTGAAAATGTGAAACTTTTCGCAGCTTTGTCGGCTTTTTGCTCTTTCTTGCAGCATTTTACAGCCATCTGGGATACATTTTAAGTCACGCCCCAGGAAGGGGAGAGGGCTTGTCCTAATGGGTCAATTCTGAGGGCGGCTTATTGCGGAGTCTCACATCTGGGGGGGGGGGGCTGCCAGTTGCCCGCTCCGCCAAGACAACCTCCCCCCCTGTACAGAACTGAAGCGGAGCCATTTGTAGCTAACCTAAATAAGAACCAGCAGACTGAATTTATCCAGTTCGGGTTAAGTTGAGCAATATTCAACGTTAAATAATTAAGTTTTTAGAGCAGATAAAACTGTCATCATCCACTTCTGTCAATAATAACAACAGACTTTTCATTAAATTTAATTAGAAATTTCCTGATTATAAATACGTCTACTAAGATCCATTTAATGAGCACATCCGAAAAACATTTGGCTTATATACTGATTTCGGCTCGTCTACTGGTGAATATATAATATAATGTATGTATGTCCTATGTAATACAGAGCTTGACACGAGGGCGAGGTGTGGGATGTCCGGTACACCCAAGATTTACAATTTTCGTACAAGGGCAAGCAAAATTTCCATAACTCGGTTCGTAAATATGGGTTATCTGTATCAAATTTATGCAAATTTGACCTAAATATTGGCCAAAATTTTCGAAAAATCGCTAATTCTTGCGCTAAAACACGAAAAAATTGAAAAACAGTTAATTTTTCCCGTAAAACACGGTAATTGTGTTTGACATGGTACATTTGCAGTCAAAATGTACAGACCCAGACCCCCAGAACAGACCCCCGTGTTAACGTACGATGTAATATTGAGTATTTTTTGTGCATTTGGTCATTGTATATTTAATTACCGAGATACGGATTCAGGACTGCTCATTTATGCTCATCTCAATCTCAACTGTCTACAACTAACACTGCCATTATTCATGCCATATACGGCATGTCTAATATTAGTCAAACTTTCATACTGTGACTCAGACTTATAGAGTAAGCCACGCCACTGCCTTAACTACCTCCACAAAAGCACAGGCAAGCCGCAAGACAGATGCTAAGAAATGCCAAACTCCAAAAAACGTCTGACTTTTTTTAACTAGGAGAGTTTGATTATCCTTTCACCACGCAGTCATTGCAACACACACCTGCAGTATCCAATCAGTGCGCAACATGGCTACGCATGCACCAGGGGCGTACTCAGAAAAAAATTGAGGGGAGAATGACTTTTCGATTTTTTGTTATGGGTTAAAATGCACTTTTTAGCAATTTTAACACACAAATTCGCATTACAAACGCAAAATCACTAAGCCACAAAATTGCATTGCCGCCCGCCCCCACTTGAAAATTTCGAGAATTTTTCAATTTTTCGACCAAATTTGGCCAATTAGAGACGTATAGGAATTTTTTTCGGCCGAGCAAAAAAAAACAAAAAGGGGGGGACCATTCTGTAAAAATGCACTGGGAAAAGATTTCGGTAATTCCTGTAATTATCCTGCATATATCATTTATATATCTTAACATGTCTTACTGCTTTAAGGTCAACTTTAATTTATTTAATTACTACTGCTTACTCCTTTTGAATTAATTTATTTATCTTAATCTCCATTATTTATCATAAATTATCTCAATGGGTAATTGTCTCAATAATTGCGGCGTGAGTCCTTCCAGTAACGGTGTCTCCCACACTCACGTGACCAAATTGACAATCAAACAGGCCAATCAGCAGTGTCCCCAGATTCACGTGACCCTATTGCGACCCGAGGATATTCTGTGTATACGCGAAAGCTGGCACAAAATGAACAACAATGATGGCACCATTGGACCCACCATTTTGCTCAAAGTATTCGAAGCAGAGCCTAAACTCAAAGCCAGTTTCAAACTGCAAGGTTAGGCCAGAAAGCATGATATCTATTGCAGCCCTACGAGAGGCGCGCACCCCCTTCTCAAAATTCACTTTCCCCCCTCAACCCGCAACGGCCACCCACCCTAACCCCTCTAAAATCCACAGAAAAAGCTTCCCCAAAAATCAACGAAATAGCAGAAAGTTATTGAAAAACCGCTAAATCAGCGACTACCTGTCCGCCCTCATCTAATGCACTCACACAACTCTTATTATAAGATATTATTTATTTATAATACTCAAGTTCTAAATTTCGAAGCAAATATGTTTCGTTAAGCTGTAGTTCACATAAAAGCTCGACTTATTCCAGTCATAGCAACGAATTCCGAGCTACTGCAGAAACAGACTGAAAGACAAAAAAATATATGTCTTCGTCCTTCAAAAATTTTAAATTTCTATTTCAGATGTGCCGAATACCCAGTTGCAGCACTGCGAAGCCTTTAAAAAGCACGCAGAAGCATGGAACAGTTTTCTGAACTCAATCACAGGTAGGGAGGGGTATATAAATTATTTGCATTTTCGGAAACCACGCTATGACTAGGCCAAAGCACTGGCTCTAAAATTGCAACTCCGAGGGCTGACCAGAAATACGTGGACAAATGCGTTTTTGGAGCCACGGGTTTGGAGTGCCCAAGCAACCATTCCTTACGCCTAATTTTGCTTCGAGAGCTACTGGGTCAATGCTGAGCTGTCGTAAATCCTTGTAAGTATTCTAACGGACCTCTCTTGAGTACTGGGCCAATGCTGAGCCTGTCGTAAATCCCTTTAAGTACTCTAACGGGCCTATCGTACTTCACACAGTTATCTATGTTTCAGGCTACGTAGGGGAGCCAGACGCGGAGCGCCAACTGTACAGCATCGCGCGCCGAGTGGCCCACATCCACGCAGCCAGGGCCCGGCAAGACGCCACGCTGTTCAACTCAGAGTACTGGATGATCTTCGCACAGATTGCCGCAGACACCATCGTGGAAATATATGCCAACTGTGGTTAGACTCATTTATAAGATTTTGCAAACACAAATTGTGATCACACTACAAATACTTTTTAAATCCTTTTTGTATATTTGTTCGAATTGTATAAATATTATTATAAACCGATGGAACATTTTAATTGATTTCTGAAATTAGAGAAGAGGATTTATCAAGAATTCAACCTTCGGCATGCTTCGAAAATTTAGCTCTTGAGTCCTAACGAGCACGTGTGCCAACTTACAGCCGCAAATTTTTCTTCGCATAATATGTAGCTCATGAAATAGACTAGTCTTAGGAACGCAAGTCACACAGTTTGTAATTTGTTACCGTACTGAATATGTTCTATCCCGCAATTGCAAAGTTGCAAATTGCTAAGTTTTGCAAATTTAAAGGCACCTACATCGTTACCCTTCGGTGGCTACGTTAGGACCACTATACTAAGTCTGCAGCCATAGCGCTCTTTATGCCTGGCTACATCAAGTTTTGTAGCTCTAGAATTCTGATCTCTAAAACACAATTTCTTATGTTAAAAGGATAATTTTAAGTAACTAAAGTCTTACTGAACCTAAGGTTAGCAGTGTATCACATGAGCGTATCAAAGGTGTAAAAATTACGCTTATGAAAATTTACACTACAAAAACATATGTAACATAATGTTTACAAAAACTTCTATTCTACAAAAGCAACTTCAAATTTGCATAGACAAACATAAAAAAGTAGAAACCCATCTCAGACACGCCTTTTCGTCCCAATCCCAACAGTCATGAAACTGTAAAAAATGTACACCACAACTTCTTTCAAATTTCCCACACCCCTGAAATCAATCCATCGCATTTTCTGTTTCAGGAATGTTCCGTAAATCGGACAAAGCCCTGCTACAGCTGCGTCACGCCTGGCTAATGCTATTCATGCGCATCGTTATGGACATGACCGTGATATTCTATAACGTGCTGCGACAAGACGATCGAAAACACGATGCTGCCGAGGCCAATGATGAAAACGAGAACAACAGCTCAGCAGCGGGCTGAGAGACAATCAAAGCATAAGCCCGGTTCATACTCGTGCTTATCCTTGGGCCCATTCCTTTACTGGATTAAACGGACTAAACGGGACTTATTTTAGTCCGCAGTCTAGGAATGGCAAACCGGGTTTAAGGACAAGACATGATCCACTGATACTTATAGCCGGTATATATATCCGTTCAGCCAGACATGTAACGGGGTCACAATTTTCGGGGGGCCTCTCACAATTTTTGGGGACCCTCCCCCCTGTCGACCAAAAGTACCCAACTTTTGCAGAATTTTCTTAAATTTTCAAGTTTGACAAATATTTGGGACCTTCATGCCGCTCCCGGCACCCTTGCTTTGTTTTGGTGAGGTGTATTTCCCCTTCATACAGTCATACATGTATTCAATTAGAATCAAATACTTTTTAAATTATCACAATTGAATCCGTTTTTGGTGGAGGAAATTTCAAGATTTCAAGTTTCACAGATGCAAGTTCACAAGACGTTTGGAGGCGAACTAATTTTTTACTATATGGGTTGAATAATGTAAAATGTGTAAATAGTATGTGCTTGTGTAGTGTATTCTGTTCTTCTGTAGTAAACCTAATATGCATAATACAATGCCGACCAGGCAATTATTTTTACCATATACTATCAAGAGTACATAATAGGATTATCCTATCCTATTATTAGTGATCGAACGGGATCCCGAATCCCGATCCCGAATCCCGAATCCCGAGGGTAAAATCCCGATCCGGTCCCGATCCCGATCCCGAACGCAAATCCCGATCCTGATCCCGATCCCGAACGCAAATCCCGATCCCGATCCCGATCCCGAACTCAAATCCCGAAATTTTCGGGATTTTGCAAAAGTTTTTGCACGTCCCAAATTTTCAATTTCGTGTAAATTTTCTAAAAATTTTCACTGGGGGCTCCGCCCCCAGACCCCCACTACTATATGACATGATAACTTTGTTACAGTAACAGTTGTTGTTCATCACTTATCTTGTTTAATGTGTGTTCAAGTTCTCATGTGGCCCACACAGCGGTGGACGCGGATCAAAATTTTCGATCCGCGACCCAACCCAACCCAGCCCGCGGCTCAGCACTCGTGGGCAACCCGCAATCCAACCCGCGCTGTAAAAGCCTACCCACTACCCTCTTTGACCCACCGTTCCATAAAACCTATGTACCTGTTAATTATTTTTAGTGACATGTGTACATAGTGTACATCTTGACGTTATTCACACTGCTACTTTAAACGAACTTTGCATTATTACGCATTAATCTAATTTCTCTAAAATTGGAGTCCGACGTCGTAAATTTGTCAGGTTTTGCGGGTCGGGAAAAATTTAGCGACCCGCGCAGGTTGAATTGGGTACCCAAGGGTCGACCCTAGGCTCAAATTTTCCGACCCAATTTCCGATACGTCTCCATTTGCCCAAATTCAGTCTAAAAATATAAAATTTCCAAATTGGATTTTCAGAGTGGCTGCTGATCCCATGCTGATGCAAATTTGTGACTTAAGGGGGTAGTGCCGCGAAAGCAGTTTTGCTCATAGGTTGCAAAAAGAAATCTTTTTGCTTTGAACTTGTACGTTCACTGAGAAACTAGTCCAATGCTATAGTGTGTTAAATAAGTACTGCCAGGGGCCTGTTGCTCAGCTTTACAAGTCTTACAATTGTAACAATTGTAAGTGCAAAATCAGGTGATTCGTAATGAATCTATATGATGAATTCGTAACGAATCACCTGATTTTGCACTTACAATTGTTACAATTGTAGGACTTGTAAAGTTGAGCAACAGGCCCCAGACAGTAGACTACCAATATCTACCAATATCTTGAACCAATCACCGATTGTAAGCCAGACATTACACAATAAGGACATGATAATTCAACTAATTCAGCCAGATATCAGATTGGCCAGCTTGTGAAGCACACATAACATGTCGACGCACGGTTTTTTGCCACAAATAAGAAAAATGAAAAATGAAGGTTCGTTTTTATTTTTATTTTAAAATAAGCGTCTAAATTTTTCACAATTTAGCATTATTGCTGTGAGTACTACACTGCTTACGCACAGTTTCACAGTTCAAACAGGTATTACTCCGCAACCACTGAAGTAATTTGCACTAAATTTTGTGTGCATAAACTACAACATATATCCTTTTAGTCTATGTAAACAACCTAAACAAATAAGTTGCTAATTGTGACGAAAAAATCGAATGTGAATAGGTTTTTAAAACGTCATTTTTCCGACTTTGCGACCTCACTGCAAACAGTATACTGCATCAATTTTGATGAAAAAATGGCGAAAATACTTGCCTCAACATATATTTTCAAAATATATAAAGAATGATGTCTTATCTTTTTCTAAAAATGTTTTACAGTTACGCAAAATCGACTGCTTTTGCGACACTACCCCCTTAATATCGCTTGCTTTCATACATGTAACGGGGTCAAATTTTTTTGGGGGGAGGGTGCCTTTCCGGCCAAACTTTAGAGACCCTCTCCCCTGATTGACCAGAAGCACCCCAAATTCTTCAAAATTCCGTAAAATTTACGCAAAATTGCCATTTTTACTAAATTTAGCCCAAATTTTCGGGACCGTTCCCCCCCTACCCCTCGATTTTGGGGGGTCCCCTCCACCCCCCTCTCATACGTGCTTGCAAGGGCGTAGCCAGGCGTTGAGTCGCAAGGGTCGCGACCCCTTCCTTTTGGTAGAACCTGAAGAAATTATCAACAAGGGTCTACCCTTTGGTTTTCACGTCCGGCCGAAAAAATCTCTGATAATTGACCAAATCTGGCCAAAAAATCAAAAAAAATTCGATTTTTTTTCCTGGAGGCTGCTGCGCCCAGACCCATGCAACTCTGTGGCTGACTATTCCTTGTTATTATCCTTCTTCAAAGCCTATGAATGACTACAAGGGTATATACATATGCTGCATTTACTTGTGTAATACAGTGTCTGATGTGACGCTCCCATCTTTTGTTTTAATTTTGCTGTCTAAAAAAATTCTGATATATACGTCTCCAGTGACCAAATTCGGCCTAAAAACAGAAAAATTCTGTGTTTTACTGGCTGTTGCCGCCCCCAGACCCCCGCTACACTGAGTTTATTTAATTCAAATGACCAACACTGCATTTTGTTATGCAAAAAATGAATTCTGGCGGCTGACACCCCTAAAAACCCGGAATAGTGAGTGTAAAAATGTGAGCAAAAAGTAGACAGGTGCAACCCCCCCCCCCCTTCTCAAAATCCTGGCTACGCCCCTGCATGCATGCTTGCTTTTATCTTTCGTAAAAGTGTAACGCAGCACTTGGCAATTATTGCAGCAAACACAACATTTTTAGTAAATTTCTGGTTCGTTCGGCTGACACTGAAGAAAGTGATAACTGATTTGGCCGATAAAGGCCGAAAATCCAATTACTAAATACCTGACTTCTGGAGGCTGCCGCCCTTAAACTCCAGCAATGCTTACAAATCAGTATCTCACCTTGTCTCGGACATTTCACGTTGTGCATCGATACTATCTTACTATACTCAGTATTCTGGTGTCAGGGTATCTGTTTCCAATATTTGTGTACTTCCCCCACGTAAAAAATGTACTATTCGACTTCGAAATTTTTTTAAAAATCTCAACCAAAAATCCCGAATCCCGAATCCCGAGGGTAAAATCCCGATCCGGTCCCGATCCCGATCCCGAACGCAAATCCCGATCCCGATCCCGATCCCGAACACAAATCCCGATCCCGATCCCGATCCCGAACTTCAATCCCGTTCGATCACTACCTATTATGTACTCTTGATACTATCAATATTACTAATGTCAATTTTGCAATTATACAAGTTCCCAGTCTAGTCGTGAACGATATATACTTAAGGCCAGTTTACACGACCAAACTTGCACCAAACTCACGTCAAACCAAACCTGCTCCAAACTCTAGTTTGGTGTAAGTTTGGTGTGAGTTTGGTCGTGTGAATACACACCAAACATGCTCCAAACTCACTCCAAACTCAGACCAAACTGCTGACTCTAGTTTGGTGGACCACCAAACTTGGTTTGGTCGTTTGACCAAACAGCCAATCAAATTTAAGTATTCAACTGCACAGCGACATTTTCCCAGCGTTGTTTATATGCACAAGCGTAGTCTGCCTACGATACTGATTTTTACTGCTGAGTTTTTTTGTAACTCAATGGCTGCTGAGAAGAATCTGTGGGGCATTAATAATGCGATTGCACTGATTAATTTCTACAAAGAACACGAATTTTTGTGCCAAGTCAAAAATCCAAATTACTACAAAAAACATTTTTCCTCAGTTTACAGGTATGTTCCAATTGATGAGTGAACTTTATCGACATTAATTGTCTGATAATAAGTTATAAAAGTACCATGCAGTCGATATCTGCTTAATGAGTTTTACAGAAACTGTTCAGCGATGGTGCATAAGTTCTAAATCGTAATTCTGAACCAAGGTATATAAATATGAAATATCTATTCAAAACTGACATGATAGAAAACATAAATATACGAAAAAAAGCAGAAAACATTGGGTGGATTTCGCAAAAGTGGTTTTGCTAAACCGGTACCGGGTTCTATCGCGTCCGCGGACTTGCTGAGACCATTACTGAAAAAGGCTACAGTTATAAGGGATATATATTCTCTACACGTGATATACATTCTCTCTATGTGGTTATAAACAACAATATAAACCCGAATAAACTATCATTCTCAAAGTTATACCGTTTATTTATATTTAAACACAAAAATTGTGCTTTGCTTTTACAAAACTCGAATTTGAACTAAAAGTTTAAATGCGCGCTGGTTGCTGTGGTGGCTTCTGATTGGCTGTTTGGTGCAAATTTGCTTTGAGTTTGGGGCAGTTTGGTTTGGTGATTGTTTGGTCGTGTGAATGCAAAGTTTGGTGCAAATTTGGACCAAACCTTTGGAAAGTTTGGTGCAAGTTTGGTCGTGTAAACTGGCCTTTAGTCAAAATAAGAAACAAAAAACTACATACAGGATTATTTTTTTGGCAGAATGGCGATATGGTTCTGTATCAGTTTATTTAATGGTCAATTTTTAATCTGTATAATCCGTTTGATCCGTTCTTAATCTGGAGGTTATGATATACCAACCCTTACATCAAAACAAGCTCTAGAAATCGCGCAGGAGCGCAATTGCGCACTCAGAGGCGCAACTTACAAACCACTAAACATCCACAGGCCGCTATAACGTGCAATATTATTCGTAGCATTTCTTCGCAAATCTGAAAGTTTTTCTTAACTACTGAAAATCCTTGAATCATTACTGATAAACAATGCGAAGAAAAAATAAAACTATATATTAATACAAAAAACATATTAAACTAAATAAAGTAAAATAGTGTAACTAGAATTAAAACCACCGCTGCCCTGGACTGCACTGCCCATTTCAGTTTCTTAAGCTTAGCCCTTGAGCGAGGCAGCAATATCGGTTCACAAGCGACTACATTCGTGAAGGGGCGCCTCCCCCACACAGCGTATGCCCTACACAAGCCTCTGCTATCTACCCACATAGTTGTGACTGACCCTTGACCCCTGACCCCTGACAGACCCTTGACAAGAGTACCAGCAAAATATACTAACCTCTCTGATGAGAATATTTCCAGAATTCAGATCTCGATGAATGATCCCCATCGAATGCAAATACTCCTAGAAAATGAAACAACACTTGAACGATTCGACAAAAACGGTACATACATTTTAAAAAGCCTTTAGTCCTACAGGTACAGCACACTCAAAGCATAAACCACTACATCTGTAAGAGGCGGATACATGGAAACCCCCCAAAAATATCAATAGGGGCGGAGAAAATTTAGAAAGAAGGAAGGTTCCAAAAATTTGAGATTCTCCGAAATTTGGGGTACTAAACCGTCGACAAAGAATGGGACATCGGGAAAAGGTCGTGAGGACAGTTTTTTCAGCTCAAGACTATTTTTTTTACTTAAACAAACGTCCAAATCCCGCTTGATATGTCTTGGTTTGATCGACGGTTAAACTTTAAGCTGCCAAGTAGTGAACAAACAGAATATCGAATCCCGTTAAGTTAAAAAACCCTAACATGAATTCACAACACCACCGCCGGCCAGCCACCGCCATTTTATGTACTTGAAAAAATTTAAAAAAAGTTTTAGCCAAAAAAACCCGGACTGGAATCAAAATCCCGACTTCGAGTCAATCCCGTTCGATCCCAACTGTTGGAAGATTTTCAAATTTTTGTCAGACGAGTCTAAGACTGCGTTACATAAGTGAGCTCCTGTGAAGTGTACACGACGAACGTACCAAACACCACTCTACAATTAGCTGTTCATTTTTACCTGTCCCAGTGTAAACTTGCCCTTTACTGCAAATTCAGCCATAAAATATAGCCTTTACTTTCAACAGGGGACAATAAGCATTCTCAGATTCAAAGCGTATATATACACTACAGTCTACAACAAAGATTTTTTGCATTACACCCGCTCGAGGTGGTAGTAACGATTTCGATGATGTTTCTTTGAAGCACGTTTTCGCAGCGTATATAAACTTACAGCAAAGAGCTAATATTTTTCGTAATCTAGACTAAAATCTTGATATTGATAATCTTTTTAATTTTCCTAAATTCTTAGTTTAAGGCTAACTACAACGTTGGCTCACAAAACACTAAGCCAACGTGGCAGCAGGGTTGGCAGTCTCGGTCTCGGTCTCGGTCTCGGTCTCGTAAAAAACCCGAGACTAGGCTGGTCTCGGTCTCGGTCTCGGTCTCGGTCTCGGTAGGAAAACCGAGACCTGCCATAGGGTGGTCTCGGTATTTCAGATGAGACTTGAAGTTTTCAAAATTTTCCAACATCACAAAAATTTTTTTTGCAATTTAAGTTTCCAAATAGAATGCCAAGCATGAGGTCAAAACTGTCTGCTGCAGAAGAATGTTAGTTCACCGGCAAACTCTGGCTAACTTTGTATATCAAGCTAGATTTTATATTAAAGTTTGAGCTAAAATGGGTTGTCTGACTTAGCGATGTTGCATTTGTATGTGGAACCTTTTACGTTAAACAGTAAAACTACTAACCATCAGTTATATACCAAATAGTGCTAACTTCGTAGCTGATTTGTAATTAAAAATTTGCTGGCTTCTACGACTTTACTAATCTCGAATTGGGTGGCAGTTTAATTGAATTTCTTAAGCCCCAACCTCTCAAGCTCAACGCATGTCAAAATATTAAGTATCTGAGAAAACCTAAGTACAATCAAATGCTTTTTGGGCTATGGGGTGGTTGGGGCATCAAACCTTCCCCCCACATAACTGTGTCAGCGTGAGAAAATTTTCTGGTCCGTGATGATGTCTGCTATCAGAACTTCTGATAGTACATAGCACTACTGCACCAGCACGGACGATTCTACGCTGGCACCTGATATAGGCTGGAAAAGTGACAATATATGTATGCAATGCACTATAAAATGTGGTATACGAAGAAGTGTGCGAAACTTTTAAAAAATAACCAAAAGTTGACAAAATAGCGGGAAAATAATCCTATCTCCGGTTGCCACTCACCTCCTCTCATGCATCCGGTCGTTCCAATGTTAAGTTTCACGCAGCTTCGCAAGTCATACACTCATACAACCTAACCTAATGGTCACTTTTATGTACCTTAACAACTAATTTTTCACGTTTCAAAGTATCTCAAATTTTTAAAATTGAAAATTGAAAAAAGGTCCCCCAAGGGCTGGTCTCGGTCTCGTAGGTCTCGTTTCGGTGGTCTCGGTTGCCTGGTCTCGGTCTCGGTCTCGGTCTCGGTCTCGGTTGCAAACCCGAGACTTGCCAACCCTGCGTGGCAGCTAGTCTTCACTTAACATTTTGGACTAAATAAAATATATTTTTATTTGTTATTTACTTATGTACATTTTGATCTAATTTCATAAAATTACGGTTACTTACAACTTACAATTAATACTACTTTACTAGTCGCTTCAAACAAGAGCTTTCACTGAAATCTAGTTTAAGATAATATCGTCAAAATCGTTACTACCATCTTTACTCAATCGATTTATAATTAACCCACCATCCCGGCAGATACATCCCGCGCACAGGCGATTCGTTCAATCCACAAATACGGAATGTTGGCATCTTCGATCCGACGTCTCAGCGTTCCGCCAGAAACATACTCTAAAAAAATAAAAAACTTATCCTAGTCAAGTGGTAAGACGTTAAGCTTAAGCTGGCCATTAACTTGAATGTAGACGGATCGCATCCAAGCAGAGTGGTTTCACGAATTTTTTCAACTGCAAAATATTCCGGGTCCGGGCACGTTTTTATTCCTTTCAGTGAAAAAGCAGTATATAGTTCGCAGATTGTTAACCGGGTACATATTATATACCACTGGTAAAACATGTGACGGTACAAACGTAACCTTTATTCAAACGACCCAATCGGTGCTGAATTCTAATTTTTGCGTTCCAACATACATGCAGTATGCACACATGCATGCATACGTCATATACACGTATACGTACGTATACAGAAGGGACAGGACAGGGGCTACTTTCCTTTGCTACAGAACAATTGCCGCGATACACTTCGGTCGATTTCAACTAACCATGTACACACATATACATAAGTTCATATAGACCTCAAGTTCTGAGCTCTATATCCGTATGCTCCAGCAATCTGCTTGTACCGGGCATCTAAAATGTACGTCAATCAAAATTTCTACATTTTCCCAAATTCACAGGCTAATGGAACTTTTATATAATTGATCAGAATCTTTACAGACCTACACGACAAATTCTGCTTACTAATACCAACAAAATCACATTCTATAGAGTATAGACCTACATATACGTAAATTATTCACACAGCTTAGAAAATGACCTGCATATCGTACCAACAAGGGCGTGGCCAGAAGGAGTTATCGCGTAAGTCACCAAAAAAAACGACACATCAAAACTTTCGTCAAAAAATGTAAAACAACCTCTGTTCTGACTTCTGAGGGCTGCCACCCCAAAAGCTCAGCATATCTATGCATAATCAAAAAATAACTGAGGTGCGGCGCACGTACACCCCGGCGCCCTTTTTTCATTATCATCCTGAAATGGAAAGGATACTTAAAAATTATGTATTTTCAAAAACAAATTATATTCTAGGAAGAACACGTGCAAGGATGCACGGAAGCAATCTGCGGGGGGGGGGGTCGCCTGACCTCCGGCTGGACGTGGGGTACTGGGGCGGTATCTGATTTTTTTTCGGCGACAGCCGGAAAAATGGCGCATTTTTTATTATTTGCTAAGTTTTAGGGCATTTTTTGGCCGCAACCAGAACATTTTCGCTATTTTTACATTTTATATTCAATTTTGGTGCACATCTTCGGCCATCAGAAATCAAGACACTTCCGGGATTTAAAGGGGGTCCCCCCTGGAATCAAGATGTCTTGATTCGAGGGGGGTACCCTACCCCCGCCGAAATCAAGGCGTAAAAGGGCTATTTCGGCGGAGCATCGTTCCGACCGATTAGTTAGGATAGGGAAGAGTGTCATACTCTTCCCTATTAGAAATATACTCTCGGTAGTTTGGCCGATTATCGGTATCGGTATCGGTATCGGCCGATAATAGGCATATCGGTATCGGTATCGGTATCGGTATTGGTATTTTAAAATTTCAAAAATACCGATACCGATAGTTTTTTTCTTGTGGCATCTCGGCTCACCTGATTGAAATTTAAACGTTGTCTTAGATTTTCACTTTCAACTTCTTACTTTTTTAATCAAAGAACTCAACAGGCACCAGCGCTGACGAGTATATACATTATAAACAGTACGGAAAACATTTCCGCTCTTATTGTATTTATTTTCACAATTTCAGAAACTATGTATTCTATAGTTTCTCGTTGGAGACATTACCACACTGATTGCCAACGTTATGATTAGGAAGCCACATACATAGTACCTACCGCACTACCATACATGTGTGTGTACCCTCCCCCCCTGATTGACCAAAATTACCCTACATTTTGTAAAATTTTCCCAAAACAGGGCTATTTTTACCAGGGGCGTAGCCAGGATTTTGAAAGGGGGTTCGCACTTTGTTCACTTTTTTGGTCGTTTTTTACACTCAGCGTCAGCCCCCAAAATGCAATTATTTTTACATTTTTGCCGAAGTGGTTTACACCAAAAAATGTCTAATTTTGGTAAATGCAATAATTTTAAATTTTTTTGGCGAAGTGGTTTACAACACAAAATGTCTAATTTTGGTCATCGACTAAACTTACTGTTGCGGGGGTCTGGGGGCAACAGGTCCAACAAAATTGGAGATTGTTCCAATTTCTAGGCCAAATTTGGCCCACTGCAAACGTATCAGTAAGGAAAATTGAAACAAAAGAAGGGAACGTCATATCAGACAGTGTATTATTACGCAAGTAAATGCAGCATAATCTTGTAGACATGCATAGGCTTTCATGGAAGATAATAACAAGGAAATAGTAATCCACAAAGTTGTAGAGGTCTGGGGCGGCAGCCCCTAGGAAAAAATTCGGAGAATCTTTTGTTTTTTAGGCTAAATTTACTCATTGGAGACGTATCAGAAATTTTTTTGGCCGGGTGATAAAAACCAAAGGAGGGACCCTTGTTGACAAATTCTTCAGGTTCAACCACGCGACCCCCTTTGGCTACGCCCCTGATTCTTACTAAATTTTGCCCAAAATTTCGGGACCCACCTCCCCGGTCCTTCGATGTTGGGGGTCCTTCCCATCCCTCCGTCATACGTGTACGCACACTACCTATTCTCGAACATTGACCATCGAAGGTATATATGTACAGTCCGCAGAAATACTGTGTTTGTATAGGTATAGAGTCCATGGTATATACGTATATGCACATTTCATAAAAAATATCGGTATCGGTATCGGTATCGGTATTTTTTATCGGTATCGGTATCGGTTATAGTACTGTTACCGAAAAAAAAATTCTTGCAAATTTTTACCTAAAAAAAAATAATTGGATTTCATGAAAACAATGCACTTCTGTGGACTGTATAAGCGTCTATATGAAAGAAATTTTACTAAATTATGCTGCAAAAGTTGTGATTGTGTTTTTCAGCTGCGTACAAAAAAATTACAAAAACACTTGTATGGATGTGTGAAATTGACCATGAAATTTTTTTTTCACTGGCGTCAAACATTTTTATGTAAATCAACCCAGCGACTGAAGGATAGTGCAGCAGAGTGCATATACGTACAAGAAAGGCTGCAGAATTTTGTGGATATGTTATTTTCAACATACATAGGCGGTAACGCGCAATATTGCACGATTTTTTTTCGGTTAAAAATCAATCAAAAATTCTAATAAAAAAATCAGTGATATTTTTTTCGGAAGCACTGTTCTGAAACAAAAATCATTATAATTTTGACTAATCTTGATAATAATTTCAGAATTTGTCAAGAAATGGCGTTTATATTTCCCATTCTCTGTCAGACATAAAGTAACACAAAAATGTTCAGAACCCCTCCCCCCAGAATTTAGTAGAATTGAATTCCTTTCTCCCAATATTTGCCAAAAGTATCATTTTTACGCTTTTTTTGGCAAATTTGTCTTCAAACCCATCCGCCTAATTATTATGCATGTGTTCGCAGTCCATCTTTATACATTATTTATACAATCTGTATATACATCTTTATCGTATCACGTAGCACGCTATGCTGTCTATTTCTAGCAAACCTACCAAATCGACATTGCAACAGCTAAAAACTCGCTAAAACAAATTTACGGGAAAAAATTTTGGGCTATGGGGGGCACCCGTTCCGAAACTGGGATGCTCAAAATGGGGGGGGGGGGGCTCCGGACCAAAGGACGGGTGCGCCCCTCCCCAGCCCCTCCCAAACGAAAAATATGCCAGAATTTCGACATAAAATTACTATGGCCAAGTGTGCAAGGTCTTTGCTCCGGATGACATCTCTACTGTCAACCAAGTCTAGTTCAAATTCCTTGTGGGTACAGTGAGGCCTTGTATCCCCATTCCTGCTGACACGCTACACATGGCCAAAGATCGAAGATGTCTCAATTATCGAATTATCGTAATTTATGGCCCCCTGAAACCCGAGAAAGTCGACCAGGCTCTCAAATCTGGCACTCGAGCTTTCGAGACACCTGAAAAGTTTACATTTCAAGAAGATGAGGCTGTTGCACTGACATTCAATGAATGTAAATGCCAAAAAGACATGTTCAACTCGAACCGTCGACGTCAAACTGATGATGAGCGGTCTGGGGGTGCTCCAGTCAACGGACCCTGACTCGACTGTATTTGTTAATTGACTAAAAAGTTTAGAATTGTGACCGGAGTAGTTCAGTGTATATGTCGTTTGACACAAGTTTAAAGTATTGGCAAAATTTCACCGTGATTCGCATGATTTTCGAAGAATCGAGCAAGTGTAAACTTTAAACTTAAGCAAAAACTATTTCTGAAGGATTTTTAAAGACATAGTTGTTGCAGCTTGACAAAAACAGACCAGATATTTTTTTAGGTAACACAGATTTTTTTTTCGGAAATTTGGGAAATAAAAAAATTTCATAAATCCTTCAAAAGTACATAAATTTATCACCTTTGAGACGGCAAAGTACAATGAACTTGTGAGAAAACAGTAAAATTTGTTTTAAAAAAGGTTTCCTGGTTCGTATCGTGTTTAATAAAAATTTTGTTTTGAAAAAACCGAATTTTGATTTTTATTTTGGTAACGGTACTATATCGGTATTTTTGGGTATCGGCCAAACACTAACGTATATACCAGCTGGAAACTTACAATTATTAAAGCATGTATCTTCTATGCTAAAAACGTGAGCGTAAAAACGTTCTAGAATCTCATCTGAACATTCACATATTTTTTGATAAAACAAATTATTACAAATTCTACTTCCTATCAAATAGCTTTGTTTATTTAATGTACGTAATCAGAGCACAGTTGTGATAAAAAAGATTCCTAAAAAACTATCAAGTTTACATCCAACCATGATTTGATTCGTTTATAAGTTGTACTAAACACACAAGCAAACAGGATTTTAAATAACATTTTTGAAGATTATTCACAAAAAACTTTGTTTACAAAGGCATAGTTATTCGATCTAAGTAGCTTACGTAAACATGTATATAACAAACTATACACGTACGTTGATGATAGGTACAAATTTCTTTTAAAAGTTTTTTTTAAACAGACTGATTAAGTAAAGTGACAAACACGAAAACATATGATAAAACTTGATGCGAGTAAAATTGAAAGAATCTCGCAATGTTCAGCATTCAGCAAAATTTTGCAAGCAGAATTGCATCATATAACAACAATTCGTGCATCTCCACCGTTAAAAAATTGGCCAAAAACTGTTTAATTTAGCAGTCGGTTTCTATAAATGCCGCCCACATCTATGGATATCACCTATCACGTCCGCACGACACCTAGCAACACCTTACAAAATCTTACTATGAATATAGGTCTGTTCTATAACTGAAGCACATACGTTAACACTCCTTCGGGAAAAATTCCAACAAATCCCCTATTCCTTAAATTTAGTCTGAACTTATTTTGCTCTGTTATTGCTCCATTTGCCGTGTCGTCTGAGGAAGCGTGTGAGGGGTGGCCGCACCCGTAACCAAAATTCCTAATTAGGGTCTACACCCCCACCCCCAAAAATTTCGCAGCTGCTCACATGTCCACACACGTACATATACCTACATACATTTAGAAACAGAATGAGCCTTCTTCGAAACTGTTGTCAATAATCACTGTCATCAACGTTACGTAATATATACTCTAGATAACGCGAATACGTACACACCCACCCAAATAGTTACCCAAAAACTCCAGGTTAGCCTACAACAGGCGATTTAAAACTGATAAGACAGTCTGTAGACTAGATAGATTCAAATTCTGTCAAGTGTCCGCTATCTATGCTGTGACAAAAAACAGTAAATATTTACAATAGTTTTCACAAAAACTCAGTTTAGTTTGGCAATAACCCAATTTAACGGGCTTAATGAGTTATAAAACATGCGGTTTAGGAGAATATGTCAGGTTTAGTATCGATAAAAACTAAAGTTAAAGTATATACAACATTTGAACTAGTTTTCGCGCTTGTCGGACTAAGCAATAAATATATATATATATAGTTCTTACGTGAATATTAATATAAGCAAGATCAGTGCATGATGGTTATCAAAGCTCAATTTTTGAGTAATCAGTCTCAATCTTCAGAACTTTAATAGTGGTTTTATTCAGGTATTATCACTTAAAAAAAGACTGTATTGTGAGGCAATTAGCAAAATAAACTGCTCTAGTAGCTAAAATTTACAACCCAATACTGAAGTTTTCGAGTACAAATCCGCAAGCCATATTTTGAAAAAATGTAATATAATATGAAAAAAAAATTTCAACCCAACTGACAGTTTTTACAACTTAAAAAACCGTGTCATGTTATGAAACCGAGTTATGAATTTCAGCCAAATTAAACATTGGCTACAAATCTAGCCTAAATACCCCAAGCAGTTCAAAAACCAATATGAACACATATAAATAAAAGGCACATCTTATTATTATACCCGTGAGCAATCTCATTTTCTTCTCCTTATACAGAACGCCCATGTAGCGAACCACATTCTTGTGATGCAGCTTTTGCAACACGGACACTTCCTTCAGGAAGCGAGATTCCACGTTGGAGTCTGGAATGCGATACAGACATTTCATCACCATGTCGTCACCCGTCTCGCGATCTTGAACCTGAAAATATTATGAAATATAATATTATATTCTATAAATTGAAAAAATATTAAAACATTCAACTGCCCTGCGTATACACATTAATAGGACTCGGTTAAGCCAGCCTGTCCTGTACTTCAACAAGCTTTGCGTCAATCAATTACTAAAGTCTGACAAAAAATAGGTTGCACCACTTGAGAAAATGAAACATGTGATTTCGTTACGAAAATATATATGTAGATTTTGACTATCAAGAGTACAGCAAGCAGTCGCAGAAGTCATGTCACTAGAATAAGTAACTCTATTTTTTGTCAGATTTTAAGATCTTGACTGGCACACTAAAAAAGTACAGCTGAGAAAACCAGAGGAGTCGGGGAACTACTGTGAGACAGCGATGGTTCAGTTAGACCAAAACTTAAGTGAACAACCCCCCCAAATTACCACACCCCTTAGTATGTCCAGTATAATATATATATATATATATATATATATATATATATATATATATATATATATATATATATAATATATATATATATATATATATATATATATATATATATATACATATTTATAAATATATATACCAACCTTATAAACTTCGCCATAAAACCCGCGTCCAATCATATCGCCCACACTCAAGTCTTCGTCACGATAGACTCGGTCCTGCGAGCGACCGTCGGACGAGACCGAACTGCATCGGTGCAAGTCCTCATGGCTGGAGCTGGGAGCCACGATGCCGTTCAGCGAGATCCATAGGGCGTCGGGTGATCTGAAACGTAAAGAAAAAAATAAACAGTTGGCCAGGTAAGACCGAACTCCAAACATCGTCCTTTTTTCATACGAAAATTGAGTTTCTCAATGACGACTAAAGTAGCACTGATTGACTTACGTTGGCAGTCGAGACAAGGAGCTACAGCGACGTTGACTAAGCTGTGGGAATTCATTCTGCAGCGTTTTCACTGGCTAAAACAAAAAGGACCTAATTAAATCAAACAATATGGCATATTATTCTCAAGTATATATATATATATATATATATATATATATATATATATATATATATATATATATATATATATATATATATATATATATTGCTATCCCTGGTGCGCATATGTCCGCAGGCACAACCGATACAGAAAAGCCACTCACACGAGGCAGTATCAGTATGTTTTTTGTATTTAAAATCTTCTAACCCGCGTCGCCCGCCCCAGCAACTGTAACTCCAAAAAAAACAATTAAAAACGGGCATAATTGCAATTTAAACAAGTCTAGTGTGCCTAGTTTAGACTAGTTTGACCAGAATCACAGTACATATGAGGTCATTTAATATTTTAAAAAGTCTTTTTTGGTAATACGATTTTATCTCATATGTCATTGCCAAGATATTTTTTAAAAACAATGCCTACGGCTGGGTGCGATCCAGCGATAATTGGTTAAGGTTAAAGCTACTGTCAAGAAAGTGTTAGGTTTGCTGTCGGATTCGCAACAAAGCAGAGTTGTACTGCTGATCGTGAGACTAATATCAACCAATAATATCAACAAAGCTAGTTGAACATATTTTGTCCATGAGGAAGCATTTTGAAAAAATTATAGAACACAAGTTAACGTATTTTCAGTGGCAAGTGAGCAGAGCGTCTTAACTCTCAGGCAGTCACTTAAACAGTGCTTAACCGATCTGGTGATCAAAATCCATTGATCATGATCACGACACAGATTGGTGCAGCAACACAATACCCCATTAGCTCTCCAAAAAGGCAAGGGAAGCTTGCAGTTGTGTCCTAACTTTTTACCCAAGCTTTACTAGGGTTGCGAAGTGTAAAAAAGTAAAAAAGTAAAAAACGTTTTTTACACTTTTTACAGTAGCAAAATTTCGGACTTTTTTTTACAACTTTTTTACACTTTTTACACCTACTTTTTTACACTTTTTTACACCTACTTTTTTTACACTTTTTAACACTTTTTTACGCCTACTTTTCGCACTTTTTTACAAATATTTTACTAATTTTGCCAATTTTCAGAACAAAATTGGCCGAAAAAAATTTCAAGTCTCGCATTTACCAAAATTTACTGAAATTCAAAGTCACCAAAATTTTTCACACAAAAATACTCATACAATTGTTTCCTGAAACTTATTATGTTGGCTACAACACATGAGGAACTTTTAGCTTAATTTGTTATTTTTAACGAAGCAAACCCAGCGGGTACGGCCTACTCCCATTCGTGAAAGTTGATTATTGGTGCAATGGTACACCTTTAAAAAATTTCCAGCGTATTACAGTCTAGTGGGCGGGTAAATAAATCTGTAGAACCGGTATCCACGTGGTGTTTGAATTGCATTATTCAAAATTTTGACATTTTTGACGGGTCGTGCCGCGTGCTTCTCGACGGCCGTGTGGCGTGTAACGAAACCGACAGAAAACCAGCATTTGAAAACCAACCAACAATGGAACTTGTTTGGAATGAAACCAACATTTGGGTAAGATTTTGTGACTACAGCTGACGGTTTTTTCCGCAAGTAGATTTTGTCCTGCACAGTGCAAAAACTTCTTTCACAACAGTCCTTCACACGTCTATAGATACTGTTTTGACACTGTCTTCTATAGACACGCTTCTGTCTAGCGTTAAAAGATAGCTAATGGCTCAATTTAGGGGCAAAATAAAGACGTGCGTTTTCCCCAGATGGAACTCCTCCTTCTTTCTGATTTTACATAACAGAAACAGCTTATCTACAATACATAAGCAAGCGACAGATAATTGAAACATGTTATATACCGGTTCGGCGGTCACAAATTTCAACGTGGTCTTAAACAGTTTAGAAAACGTGTAAATATCATTCCAGGCTATAAAATACTTTTTTACACTTTTTTACAGTTTTTTTACACTTTTTAACACCTTTTTACACTTTTTCACAGTGTAAAAAAGTAGGTGTAAAAAAGTCCGGACTTTTTTACATGTAAATTAGCAACCCTAAGCTTTACATTATCGCTTTAACTTATTGCCCTTTTTATTTTTTAAATTACAGCTAATGTTAACGCAACTATTTTTATACTGAAATATCTACGTAGAAATAAAATAAAATGTGCAATGATATGGTCCCAGTCTTGACTCTCGAGTTTCCAATTATGCTGAATCCGTTTGCATGTATCACAATATCTGGATTCTTGTCCCCGTTATATGTTCTAATGCACATCGCCGTCTTTTCCAAAAAGCACAAAAAGTTTCCCGAAAATGGAAGTGTTTCACTATATTTTGATCTGACATTTTCGTTCTTCCAGCAGGCTGAGAAAAACTTGAAGGCTTCAGCTCTGCTTACTTTTGTAAAAGAATCCTTGGTAGATCATAGAATTCCTATTGTTGTTCTCAAAATTTTCAGGGAATGAGCTACTCAAGACAAGTCATATGTAGTAGTCAATTTTAGATTTCGGATCTCACTCTTAGGCACTGTAGTGAGGTGAGATTTTTTTCGAAACGTAAAAACGTTAAAAGTAGCCTTATTTTTACTTATTTTAAAAAATTAAAAAGCCGTGCAATGGCAAAATTTCGTTGCGCATCTAGTGGTGCAAAAAGCAAGTTTATACCATTTGCCGTTCCAAAGGGATGTTCGTTATCATGTTTTTCATGAAAATAAGGATAGTACATATAAAATAATATATACTATCATGACATGTTCTTTCCATAAATGCCAGAAGAGCAACACACCCGTGTTCTAACTAATCGGCACCAAAACTAACATGAATATGCGATGAATAGGCATGATAGACGCTGTTACGGCGCCAGCCAGTCTCCGGGTGGTGGAGCGCTGGGGGGTCATCGCAATTTGTAGGCTCACAATTCATGTGGAGTCCTGACCGATCAGACTCTGAGGGTCCGCTCCGCTCCGCAACATTTCTGATAATCCAGCTAATCGCCTCACTTGCAACACTGAACAGTCTGTAAAAAGGATCACTCTCAAGTTCACAGATCCTGATATAGCTACTATATCACAGGAAGGCGTGTGAGGGGGGCGGATTAATTCATCATTCATTCATTCATTCATTCAAAATTACCAAAATGAGATAACTTATATACACGTCGTATATATAAAATTTGGCACTTTTTTCTAAGAAACGGAAATTCGTCAATTTTCGAAACAGACAAAAATCACATGCAAGACACGACGGGTGGATTTCATAAAGGTGGTTTCACTAAACCCTTGGTTACGTACGTTTTGCATGATTTCCACATAAATTCATTAGAAAATATCGCCTGATTCGTTACGACTTTTGTAGATTTTAGTAAATCGTGGTTTTAGCTCAGTTGAAATTTCAAACCTGCAGCACAGCAAGTCTCTATTCTGCTGAAATTTCAACTGAGCTAACCCACGATTTACGAAAATCCACAAAGTTCGTAACGTAACGAATCAGGCGATATTTCGTAATAAAAATGTGTGCAAAGCGTGCAAAACGTACGTAAGACCAGTGGATTAGTAAAACCACCCTCGTCAAATCCACCCGTATGTTTCGACGCTACGTTCGAGTGTAGCACCTTGACTTAAGGTCCTTTCAACATTTCAGCACATTTTAACTTTTCAGCTATTGGTACAAAATGCATCAAATATAATATATTTGAAGAAGTCTATATTTAATAAATAGCCTATAGAAAAACACTAGGCATTCGTTACAAGCTTAGTGCGAATCTAAAGGCGGGTTTACACGTCCAAACACGAGCAAACATTTGCTTGCCCAAACACGAGCAAACAGCACCAAACAAGGCAGCACCAACAACACGATCAAACACAAGCAAGCAGCTCAGAAGCAAACACAGTACTGCAAGCAAAAATTTGACCAATCAAATTGAAGTATTGTCCAATCAGATTTAGTTGGGAAGTTTTAAAACTCCCGCTTAATTTTAGACAAACATTCATTTTGCTATGATTTACTTGAAGCGGAAAGTTGCCTTTGCCCTAATTTTATTAAGTTTGACTGATCATGTTGCCAAAAAAAGCAAAAGCGATCTGTTTGGGTCAAAAATTGGCTGACTAACGGATATGGTCAAGGTTGTTTTGATATCTTGATGCGGGAGTTGCTAAACTTACTAAAACAGCAATGTTATATTGTAAAAAAGTATGTGAATGTGAAATATACAATTTCCCACATACACACCCACACACATGTACAAAAAAACAGAAATCAGCATCAGCCTACAAATTCTGCCTAACTCCGCCTACTATTCAGCAGAGATAAATCTGATTGGTTGCTGACGCTCGAACGGCAAGCATGTTTGCTCGCGGAGCAAACAAGTTTGCTCGTGCTTGCTTGCTCGTGTTTGGAATACCCGTTTACACGTCCAAACATGGTCAAAATTCTTGTTTGGACGTGCTGGACAAGCAGTTTGCTTGCTCGTGTTTGGACGTGTAAACCCGCCTTAACGAATGTGCGGCATTTTTAAATAGTCTAGTATAGCACATGGGCTTAGCCAGGGGGGGGGGGGGGCGGTTCGGGGGGTCTGAACCCGTCCTTTTTGGTCGAACCCGAAGAAACTGTCAACAAGGGCCCCCCTTTGGTTTTCTGGCTCGGCCAGAAAAAATACCCGATAACGCTGCAGGTACGGCGGGGGGGTATTCAAACTCACATTTTTTAATTTAAAAACACGTTTTTATAGGTTTTCTGACGCTGAGTTCATTTTTAGCACTTTACGAGCTAAAAAAACGTGGATTTATTGTGTTTCCAAAAAAAAATTAAATTTTGTCGAAAATCATCATTTTTCGACATTCTGGGGCTAATTTTCGAAAATTTTCACCAATAAAGTCGTAATATCAGTCTGAAGTTTAATCATCATAAGTAACTTATATATAATAATATATTCAGGGGTGTGACCGGTCCTCAGAAAAATTTGGGGTAATTTTTTCAAAAAAATTAGGATTTCTGCTAAATTTTTTTATGGAATTTGCTAAATACTTGAGGAATCCGCACACTGTGTGTTACCAATTGAGCGGGTAATATTTTTCAATAATTACTTGTTTTTGCCGTGCTGTCGTTAGCAATAGCAAAACTGAAAAATTTAAATCTGGGGGCGTGAGCGTGGCGGGGCGTAAAATTTAAATCTTTGACAACTATTTCCTCACAAAAAAATTGGCCAAATTTCACCAATATCGTCTAATTTTTGACAAGCTTCCAACTTGGCCTTAATCTAGGACTTAGGCTTCGTACGGGGATTCGGATCAAGTGCAGTGGGAGGGGGGGGGAATGGTGGACCTACTTTTTGGAGTAGAGCACTTTAAGGGAAGCATTTTTTTGCAATAGAACCCCTCCCCTATCCACAAAATTTGGATTTTCTGAGCTATGACCCCTAGAAAATGGCATTTTCAGTGTTTTTGGAAGTGAGCATAGGCAAAATTTTGAAGCCGAAAACGGCCATAATCTTCGTTTTTGGATCGTTTTGAGTGCAGTATGATGTTTTACGAAATCGTCTAGGCTTATCCTTACAATTACATTTGTGGATATGGGTTCTATTACAATTGCAAAAAATACTTCCTTGAAGGTCCGCGCTCTGCTCCAAAAAATAGGTCCACAGTCCACTATTTCCCCCTCCCAACTGCACTTTTTTTTACCACCTCTCACAGCCATTGCATTCTTGCAGTAGAATTCAGGCTGTCCTCGCCAGCTCAAGGTACGAGCCCGCGAGGGAACACCAGATGCCCGCGAGGGAACACCAGATGGATACTCAAATAAAAGCAACCAAACAAACAATGTGAACGTCAGGGATGTGCGAGTATGCACCTGGTATCCGAGAGAAAACGCAATGGGGCGTAAAGCCGCTCTAGCAGCAGTGCGGGCCAGCTGCCCTTCATGCGAGATACCCCTGGGGCTCCAGTAGGAGGTGTAATGTTTGTGGTAAGGTGTGGTGAGTATATGTGTAGATATGTATGGCTTAAGCTCAGACTTAGTTTAAGGCGTAGGTAGACCACTAAATAACAAAATGGCAGACGTTTTTTGCCTCTTTAACAAGATTGTTATGGCTCACAGTTGCAAGATGTGGTCCGAGTAGCTGAAAATTTGACGCAGCAAAATAATACGTAGCTTTCCTTCGCGCAAGGCAATACACATAAACATATAAATTGCAAAATTACAAAACTAAGGCTGAGCCTCAGCCTGCGCCTAAACTATGCTTGATACTGGCCCGTATTCACATACTAAGTGTAACGCTTAAACTTAGTGTTTACACTTAGTGTTAGCGCTTATAAGCGCTAAGTGTTATTCACATACTTAGTGTTTATTAGCAAACACTAACGCTTAACTTAGCGTTTCAATTTTGTATTCACATACTTAAAGTTTAGTGTTTGGCTTAGAATTAAGCGCTTAAGGTGGTAGTTGCGTTTTCGAGGTTTTTGTGATTTCTATGTAAACTTTGCGCCACCAGTACTCAAGTTATAAGTGACGCCTGAGCATAAATTTTTGGGACAGTATTGTAAGGGTCAAAATCCCCAGGCATGTCTCTCACTTTTTTGAAATTTCACCTGTGGACATTTTTAGAGGGTTTTAATTACAAGAAAATATCTTACATTTTCGGTGCGTTTGCTTTTCAGCTATTTTCTCAGAAAATTGACTAGTTATTAAAAAAGTGGGGGACATGCCTGGGGATTTTAAACATGTCAAAAAACTTACCAACTTTCAGCCTCAACAGGTAATCGTATGATTCAGAGCTGTGGCGCAAACTTTTTGTAAAAAATTTTAATATTTTGGAAAGGACCTTTCTTTAGTCGCTTATACCGGAAAGAATATCACAGGTTAAATTTCAAGGCATGGCATACATTTAGGAAAGATATTGTTCTACCTAATGCAAAAGACCGCTTGTGATTTGAATCTGTAAACGCTGAGCTATGGCTTTTTAAAAAAACACCTAAAAACGCAATTACCCCCTTAAGTTTAGGGACCTCGGGAGCTCCCTAAGCGCTAAGCGCTTAGTTAGTGGATGGTGTGGGGAAGGGGTAGGGAGAGTGGGGGATGTTCTTGGCCGCCATGGGAAGGAAGGGCATGCAATTTAGGATATATTAGTGACATTTTCCGACCAATTCGATCCATTTTGCTCGTTTAATCGCCAAAAATAAAAAATGCACTTTGTTGTCCAATTTCGTTTTTTTGCATTTTTGAGTAGAGCATCTTAACCCTTTAATGCCCAGAGCATCTCGCGCCAGGCAGCCCGACTCTGACACCTTCTAGTTTTTTGATCATTGCTCGAGTTACGTGCATCGTAGAGAGATCGCGAAACCACCATTCGATAGACAAATGAATTTTACACAAAACATAGTCGATTAATTGTCTAGGACGCACCGTTTTTGCGTTATAAGCGCTCAAAGTTGAGAATTTGTGAAAAAATTGCGCCATCGCTCAGGCATAATATGTACCTCCCCCTAGAGTATTAACACAAAAGTCGTGCGCTTGCCATAATTGAAGGCTAGCAATACAGTACAACATTTGTTGTATCTGATGCATACAAAGTTGACTGCTGGCGGCGCAACCCAAAATCTTGATGAGGTCACGAAGAAAATACTACTTTTGCGATGAAAAAAAGTTAAATTTGCACATTGCTTATGGAAGCATAGGTTTTGTTGTGTGGCAGAAGATTCAAAATTTGGCCACTAAATATAAAGATCTAAGCTTTCTGAAAAAACAATTTGCAGTTCAGCTGAATCGAATGAACAAATCAAGTTTTATGGCCCCCGATTGGGTATTCATCACGTGATGTGCCAAATGGCAGCTCTGGGAATTAAAGGGTTATAAGAAAAACGGAATCCAAAAATTGTTGATCCGCGAGCTCAAAACTGAGCGATTTCAAGCTAATATTGCCAAATAATTGCAACCAGGCAATAAATATTGCAATATTTGCGATTCAACATTTCCTCTTTAACCCTTTAATGCCCAGAGCATCTCGCGCCAGGCAGCCCGACTCTGGCACCTTCTAGTTTTTTGATCATTGCTCGAGTTACGTGCATCGTAGAGAGATCGCGAAACCACCATTCGATAGACAAATGAATTTTACACAAAACATAGTCGATTAATTGTCTAGGACGCACCGTTTTTGCGTTATAAGCGCTCAAAGTTGAGAATTTGTGAAAAAATTGCGCCATCGCTCAGGCATAATATGTACCTCCCCCTAGAGTATTAACACAAAAGTCGTGCGCTTGCCATAATTGAAGGCTAGCAATACAGTACAACATTTGTTGTATCTGATGCATACAAAGTTGACTGCTGGCGGCGCAACCCAAAATCTTGATGAGGTCACGAAGAAAATACTACTTTTGCGATGAAAAAAAGTTAAATTTGCACATTTCTTATGGAAGCATAGGTTTTGTTGTGTGGCAGAAGATTCAAAATTTGACCACTAAATATAAAGATCTAAGCTTTCTGAAAAAACAATTTGCAGTTCAGCTGAATCGAATGAACAAATCAAGTTTTATGGCCCCCGATTGGGTATTCATCACGTGATGTGCCAAATGGCAGCTCTGGGAATTAAAGGGTTATAAGAAAAACGGAATCCAAAAATTGTTGATCCGCGAGCTCAAAACTGAGCGATTTCAAGCTAATATTGCCAAATAATTGCAACCAGGCAATAAATATTGCAATATTTGCGATTCAACATTTCCTCTTTAACCCTTTAATGCCCAGAGCATCTCGCGCCAGGCAGCCCGACTCTGGCACCTTCTAGTTTTTTGATCATTGCTCGAGTTACGTGCATCGTAGAGAGATCGCGAAACCACCATTCGATAGACAAATGAATTTTACACAAAACATAGTCGACTAATTGTCTAGGACGCACCGTTTTTGCGTTATAAGCGCTCAAAGTTGAGAATTTGTGAAAAAATTGCGCCATCGCTCAGGCATAATATGTACCTCCCCCTAGAGTATTAACACAAAAGTCGTGCGCTTGCCATAATTGAAGGCTAGCAATACAGTACAACATTTGTTGTATCTGATGCATACAAAGTTGACTGCTGGCGGCGCAACCCAAAATCTTGATGAGGTCACGAAGAAAATAATACTTTTGCGATGAAAAAAAGTTACATTTGCACATTGCTTATGGAAGCATAGGTTTTGTTGTGTGGCAGAAGATTCAAAATTTGGCCACTAAATATAAAGATCTAAGCTTTCTGAAAAAACAATTTGCAGTTCAGCTGAATCGAATGAACAAATCAAGTTTTATGGCCCCCGATTGGGTATTCATCACGTGATGTGCCAAATGGCAGCTCTGGGAATTAAAGGGTTAATCGAAGTAATTTTTTTTCAAGAACTTCTGTTTGAAAATTTATATTTTTCACGATATGCCCCCTGAAACATGTAGAGCTGATTTTGCATTTCTCAGGAATCCACCTGCTGAAAACATTTTTTACAAATTTATAGTTCGAGAAAAATATATATTATTAATAAGAAATAGTAATTTAAATAAATCTATAATCGGATTTATAAATACCAAATGGAAATGCCGATAAATAACGAATTCCGGATCCACATTCCACATCAAGCAGGGAGCGCACTCCAAGCCAAAGCCAAAACTAAGCACAAAAGTTGCTAAAACGCTAAGTTTAGTATAACACTAATTTTTAAGCGTTTATTTTGTGAATAACAGTTTAGTACAAATTAAGCGCTAACACTTAGCAAACGCTTAGCGTTAGTATGTGAATAACTCTTAGGCCCGTATTCACATACTAACACTAAGGCCCGTATTCACATACTAACACTAACAGTTAAAGTTAGTGTAAACCCTAACTTTAAGTGTTAGTGTTAGTATGTGAATACGGGCCTAACACTTAAAGTTAGTGTAAACCCTAACTTTAAGTGCTTCGTAGCACTAAAATTAGTGCTACGAAGCACTTAAAGTTAGTGTTTACACTAACTTTAAGTGTTAGTGTTAGTATGTGAATACGGCCCTTAGTATGTGAATACGGGCCTTTGAGAATACGGCCCCAGGTGAAGCCTAAGCCAAGCAACAATTATTTCATAATCACATTATTTTTAATTAATTTTTTCTCACCTTATCTGGCACGATATAGCAACAAAATCCTTTCATTGAAGTAAAAAAATTTGTTGATTAGTTCTACATTAAAACCTAGATGGTACATATTGGTAGGTTGTCACCATTCAAAAATTGGAAGCTGACAGCCCCACTAGGCAAGCCAAGGGCAGGGCCCCGTTGCACAAAAATTTATCAGTTATCAATTATCAGTTATCAGTTATCAGTAAATTTTTATCAATTATCAGTGTAGCGTTGCACGAAATTTATCAGTAACTTACTGATAAATTCCAATGCATTTCATATAAGACTGATAGTCTGATAACTGATAACTATCAGTTATCAGTAAATTTTGTGCAACGCTGTTTACTGATAATTACTAATAACTGACAAAGTATCAGTGTTTTGTGCAACACGGCACTGATAAATGTTTTGTGCAAGGGGCCCCAGGACGTAGCTTCAGTTACAGCAAGGCTCATCACATAAACATATAATTTTCAAAATTACAAAACTAAGCATAAGCCTCAGCTTGCCCAAACTAAGCTTGTTATTAACTCTGGGACCACAGAAAAAATTATGAGTAGAAAAAAGTAGAAAATTAGTAGAAAAATAGAAAAAAAGTAGAAAATCTTTTCTACTTTTTTTCTACTATTTTTCTACTTTTTTTCTACTTTCTACCTTTGCAAGTTTCTACTTTTTTCTACTTTTTTTCTACTATTTTCTACTTTTTTCTACTTTTTTTAAATTTTGTGCAAGTTTCTACTTTTTTTCTACTTTCAGTTCAAAATTTTTCAGCTTTTTTCTACAATTTTCCTACTTTTTTTCAACATCTTTTTGAAATTGTCCCGGCTACTTTTTCGTTCTAACCTTACCTACATACACACTCTACAGGCGAAAAATGCTAATTAAAACACGTTTCATTTCATCAACTTTTCTACATTTTCCCCACTTTTTTCTACTAATTTTCTACAATTTTTCTATTATTTTTCTACAATTTTTCTACATCTTTTTAAAATTGTTCCGGCTACTTTTTCATATAAATTTACTGATATATCTATATCTTAAGACTACATAGTGGCGTACCCGGGGGGGGGGCTGGGAGGACATCTCACATCAGCTTCCAATAATTCTCGATTTTACCCCACTTTTTTCACTTTTTTGTTTGGTCAATGGTCCCCGTTTGGTTTTATTACACCACTGAAAAAAATTTTCTGACACGTCCCCAGGACCCCAGGTGCCCAAAATTACAGTAAATTTTCAAAAAATTTTCCAAAATTTTCTTTCAAAGGGCTCTCGTCCCCAATTTATCAATGCTATATGACATATTATGTACAGATGACTTTTATGGTGCAGGTTCGGCGGGGGGGGAATTCAAACTCATTTTTTTCATTGTAAAAACAAGTTTTTAAAGGTTTTCGGACACGCTGAGTTCATTTTTATAACTTTCCAAGCGAAAAAAATGTGGATTTGTAGCTTTTCGAAAATATTCAAATTTCGTCGAAAATCATTGTTTTTCGACTTTCTGAGACTAATTTTAGAGAACTTTCACCAATACAGTCGTGATATCAGTCTGAAGTTGCATCATCATAACGTAACTTATAATAATATATTTAATTCAGCTTTGTTTCTAACATATTCTGCTCATTTATACCAAAAACTGTCAATTTTTCAAACTATGTACATATATACCAGGCGAAATATGCATCGTTAAACTGAGCTCACATATCAATTGGTATTGTTTCTTTTTGCATAGACAATAAACTAATTACATTTTCCGACAAAAATAGCCATTTTTAGTTAAAAGGAGCCATTTTTAATAGTGAAGAATACCATAAATACGAATTCAAAACGTCTCTGCTGCTCAGCATCCGCAGGCGCTGACAGCCAATTTCGGTTTAAAAGTGCAGCTTTATTTATGACTCCACAGTAGCAAGTATGCTTTTATTTGTATCCTATAAGCCTAACCTCTGTCTGCTGTAAAACTTTAGAACGTATCATAAAAAACAAAGTTAATAATTTTCTATACAGTCACAATGTTATCACTGAACACCAACATGGTTTTGTAAGTAAAAAGTCCACCCAGACACAACTTTTGGAATGTGAAAATTATTGGACATATTGGATTGATCAAACAGAATGCATTGATGTCATCTACATTGATATCAGTAAGGCCTTTGACACTGTAAGTCGTGATAAACTTCTCAGAAAGCTATACAAATATGGTATTCGCGGCAGAACGTTGCTTTGGATAGAACAATTTTTATCCGACCGATGTCAACAGGTAGTTTTGAATCAAGTCGTTAGCGACCCGATTTCAGTTAAAAGTGAAGTCCCCCAGGGCAGTGTTTTAGGCCCGACTCTCTTTAATTTGTATATAAACGATATAACTGACATCGAAACTAGCTGTATTCTGAAAATTTTTGCAGATGACTGCAAAATTTTCAAAACATCGAAAGATGCAACATCACACCAACAATTGCTTAATGCCATGCAGTTAGTAACTCAATGGACCGCTCAGAACCAACTTTCAGTAGCGACTAATAAGTGCACAGTTTTGCAATTAGGACAGCTTAATCCATGTAGGGATTACGTTGTTGCGAATAACGAAATACCAAAAACTAATATCACTAGAGATCTTGGTATCCTTATTTCCTGCGATCTAAATTCCTCTCAACATTGCCTTTCTATTACTACAAATGCATTCCGGCGTTCTAATTTAATTTTTAAAACTTGTACTTGCAGAGCCAATCAATTTTTAAAATCTATCTTCATCACGTATATCCGTCCGCTATTAGAATTCAATAGTGTAGTTTGGTCCCCCCAGCTTAAAAAAGATATATGTAGTACTTGTGGAATCTGTTCAGCGTAGATTCACCAAACGAATTCCTGAGCTTTCTCTCAAAAGTTATAAAAATAGGTTAAACTTTCTAGGACTTAAAACCCTAGAACACCGCAGATTAGTTGCTGATCTTGTCCAGTGCTACAAAATCGTACATAACTTAGAAGACCTAAAATTTAACGACTTTTTTCAGTTCTCTCCTGTGCCCTATAGCTCTAGGCGTCATAGTTTCAATTTGAGAGTTCCCAAATTTAATACAAATACGCGCAAGCACTTTTTTTCATCCCGAGTTGTAAATGTCTGGAACGCTCTTCATTGTTCTGTTGCTGAAATGCCAACTTTATCGTCCTTCAAACAGGCAGTACAAAAGGTTAATCTTGACCAATTTCTCAAATACGATCTTTCATAACCTTTTAGTAATTTTTTAGGTATTTGTGTATGTATTTAAAAAAATTGTTTCTTTGCTGTTTTTTTTATCGTCAATTGTCCTTTTTATTTGCGTTGTATTTTTAATCCAATTAGAACTGTTTCTGGTATTTTGTGTTTTTTGTGTTTTTCGTGTTTTAATGCTTTGCTTTGATTTTTTTTGACTTGCTTTGGTGTTTTTATTTGACTAATTGTTTTAATGTAGGTATACTGTCTTTAATTTTTTAGTGCGGTACATGTTAGTAGCCTTTGGTTCTTTGTATTGTATTCGGTGTCTGTTTTCCATGCCGAATAAACTCATTTTGATTGATTGATTGATTTGATGCAAGCAACTAAGACTAAGCTTTTCGTAACCCACCTACTAAGCCTGAGCCTAAGCACTAAGCCTAAGCCTGAGGCCTAAATTCAAGAAAAACATGCTAAGAAGCATCAGAAATAACGTTACCGCACTAAAAAACCCCAGCTAGCTTCATATTTTAAAAAATTTTGCAGCTATAGCTCGGAATTTGTACTAAACCTTACTTGCGCTGTAAAGCTTCAATCAGCCTGATCCTGGTAGCTTCAGAAAAAGTTTTGTATCTTTTCAAACCCTGTAGCTTAGAAGTTGCTCTTTCAATGGTAACAGCAGGTTTTCATTTGATGCAATATTTTTGACTAAATCCAATTTTGCGCAAAAAATTTCATGTAAAGTTTAATTTTTGGACAAAGTTTGAATTCCAGCTAAAGCTTACATCCTACAAACCTCTAACCTAGCCTATTCGAAAGACAGTTTAATTTTGACCCCCCCTGTGTTTGGGGGATATAGGGGGACTCCGGATCATTAGTCGAAAAAATGCCGTTATCCGACTTATTCCTCCCCTAAGGGTTTTAACACCAATAATTTCACTCTAGATTTTTATTAAAAGGGGCGACAGCTATTTTGGGGGCTAGAGATCAGATTGGGGCTTGGCTGACGATGGGGGTTCAACATTTTTTTAAAAGTTGGGGTAGGAAGCGATTTATGGGCAAAAATAATTCCCCCCCCGCGCCGAACCTTGACCGACTTGTATGTTTATTTGCTATATATAGTCTGCTGTGTCTACCAGTCTGTTATCTGCTATGACTACAAATGCAAAAAATTTGCCTTGCGACCACAATTTGTATATATACAAACGTCTGCAATTATGTGTCACGTGGCTCAGTACTCCGTCCCAGTATCCTACACGGGAGGTGTGTATCGGGGTTGTGCACTTTTTGTACGACTAAAGGGGATGCAAACAAAAAGATGACGAAAACTGACTGCCGCAATAGGACGAATTTCAACCAAAAACTAAAAAATTGCGTCAAGGGGCTGCCGCCCCTAAACCCTGCAACGACTTAGATTTTACGCAACATTGCTTAAAACTTCATTTTCACTGCAAATTTTATTTCAGAATTCTAAAAAAGCTGCAGCTTCTGGAGGTTCCAGCTCCCAGGCCCCACACCCCTGCAACTTATGGCTTACATTAGGGATGGAAGTCTCGGTCTCGGTCTCGGTCAAAACCCGAGACTAGCCCAGTCTCGGTCTCGGTCTCGTTAGTCGAAAATTCTCGGTTTGTACCCGGTCTCGGTTTTTCAAATCTGTGAAAAATTTTTCTGTGGGCCCTCCCTTAGTTTATATTTTTGGCAGAAAGTTTTTTTTGGAAGTTTTTATTTCACCAAAATTTCACATCAAACAGTGAGATTCTGTCGATTTTTTTCCGAAAACAACTTTACCTTGGTTGTTTAGTTGGGTCAAGTCGGCGATGATACCTGTTTGAGCCTGCGCCTCCCTAGAGTGCTCGTCTCAGGCCTGCGCGTGGGGCACCGGACACCTGACCCGGGCTGGCCTGTCTAGTGCCCGGGTGCTGTCCTTATCTAATAGCCCTGCCTTTCATGGCGCTGCACTACCGCTGGCCTGAGCCCGCATCACCGTTGCACAGTGACGGTCTAACTGCGAAGTGGCTGTCTTAATCCGCCAGCGACGGCCCGGTAGCTGGACCGTGGCTGATGGAGAAACAGCCCTTCGTTTTGTGTGACGCACTGTGCCGTGGTCTGCGAGCCTCTTGTCGGTGACTGTTGTAGGGCCGTGGGGCAGTGGCTGTTGTTGAGGGCGGCATGGGGCTTCTGGGCAGCCGCCGGTGTTTCTGGAAATGTCTGGGACTCCCAGCATGGGTGGAGTATGTGTGCTCCGACTAAAACTGGAGCCGCCTGGTTGCGGGGCGTGAGGGGCGATACTGTCCCACAGTAAAAACTGGTCCAATGAAAAAGAAACAAGAGACCGGCCCCAGTACCCGGCTCCGGCATCGGGGTTCTAAAATCTTCGGGGAACCAGCCACTGGTGTTGAGGGAGAAGGCACCCGTGGTGGTCAAGCTACTTGTCCCCTTGCACGCGTGGTAGGCAACCAGGCCACGTCTGTGAGTAAAGCTACTGGAAGACCCAGTCCTGCAGTTGCTCAGCCGGAGACGACTCAGGAAACCCCTGGGGCTGTCGCGCAAGGGATAGTCTCGAGGGAAACAGCATCGAATCCCTCGGTTGAAGTTCTGAGGGAGGCTAGAGCTGACTCGTCAGAGGTAGTCGTGACTCTAGCAGAACCTGCAGCCGAGGGATGTCAGTCAAACTCGACAATCCGCTCTGAGGACACTCCGGTGACCTCAGGGCGGGCTGTCAAATCTAGCTCATCAGATACAGAGGATGTTCATTTTCTTTCAGCCAGTATGGAGAACATTGCTATAGCAGAGTCGGAGGGCGAGACGAAGGCGGATGCGGCGGTGGGGCCGGTGCCCGGAGAGCAGTCTGGCAGAGAGCCGGGCGGCTCGGGGGCGACGGCACAACTGCTGCAGACAGCCAACCCGAGTCTAAATATTCTGACAAAAAAAAAGAAAAGAAAGCCGGGCTCCTGGGCCAGGAAAAAGCGCCGACGAGCAGCTATTGAATCCAATCAGACAACGGACGCCCAAGAAGGAGAAACAGAAGAAGGAGCTGCGGAAGGGGGACACGCGGGCAAACAAATGAAGCCGGCGGACACCCCCCTGACTGCACCCAAACCCAGAAGAGACATCAACTATGCAGACGCGGCTTTGCGGGCCCTGTCATTATTTCAAGTCTGATCCATGGAAGGATCTAACTCAAGAACAAACCAACTATGTCAGAACAAACCTTGTGAACGCTTTGCGTCAGACTATCCTTGATAAAGGATCAGCTCCACAATTCAGAGAATCTGGTCTTTTATTTGGTCAGTTTCGGATCTCGTGCTGCAACGAAGAGGGCAGCAACTGGGTTCGAGAGCACGTCCCCAAGCTTCCCCCCTGGGAAAACGAGGAGTGGGCAGTCGCTAGTCTGGACGAGCGGCCGAAGAGACCGAAGATAGCTGTCTTCATTCTGGGCGGCAATGAGGTTGAAGTGGAAGACTTTTTGCTGTTTTTCAAAGGCCAACAAGCTGACCTGCGAATCCATCGCTGGAAAGTTCATGAAGGAAAGGTCATTGAAGCTGGACGCAGGCTCGTCATCGAGATCGATCCAGAGTCCTTGGTTGTAATAGAACGTCAACAGTGGGAGCTGGGCTACCATTTCAGTCGTGTCTCAGTTCGGAAACTCGACGAAGATCCCAAATAACAGGAAATGGTAAGAGCCGACCTTATGTACTGTTAATCAAATGGATCGTACATATGTCGAAATTTTACAAGCAAATCTCCAGCATAGTAAAAGTGCTAGTGCAGTGCTAACACTGCTAAGTGTGTGCTTAGCGGCTTTAGGTTCGGTTGTTGCCCTTGTGCAAGAGCCATATGTAGTAGGTAGGCATATTAGGGGCTTACCCACACAGAATTTCACTGTATATAGCCCACCTTCTGCAGAACATGCCAGGACTTGCATAGTTCTTTCAAGTGACTTAGCTAGTAAAGGGGTACTTTTAACAGGACTCTGCACACGCGACCTAACTGCGGTGCAAGTAGAACTCACTGTGAACCAGGAACTGACAAAAGTCGTGTTAGTCTCGGCGTATATGCCTTATAGTCAACGGAAAAACCCACCCACACTAGAATTTGAAAACATAGTAGCTTTTTGCTATCAACGTAAATTAGCTATGATAGTTGGGTGTGATACTAACTCGCACAACCTGGCCTGGGGTAGTTCAAATACTAACCCAAGAGGACGACGACTAGTAGAATACCTAGCATCTACAGATTTACAGCTATTGAACAAGGGTTCTAATCCCACCTTCGTTGTAGCGAACCGCAGAGAAGTCATTGATGTTAGTTTGTGTTCAAACAGACTCAGTAATGTAATTAGTAATTGGAGAGTGTCAAATGAAGAATCTATGTCTGACCACAGGCATATAAGATTCTCTATTTGTACTTCTGAGCTTCAGACGATCCGCCGGAGACTGCCCAGACACACAGACTGGAGCCGGTACTGGGATGAACTCTCTGGCAGGATCACGAACGAAGAGGCTCCGGTCACAACAGAAGAAGATATTGAGCTGGCAGTGACCATGCTGGAGACAGCCGTCACCGCGTCCTACGAAGCAGCATGCCCACTCAAAAAGGTAGTTGGTAAGAAACAGGTTTCTTGGTGGACACCGGAGCTGAGTCGACTAAGAAAACAAACTCGACGGCTATTACGCCGAGCGGTAAGACACAATAACATTGTGAACTGGAATAGGTATAAGGAGGTTAGGAATCTCTATAAAGACATGATTAGGAACAGGAAACGAGAATCATGGCGCAACTTTTGCGAAGATATAGAAGGGCCGAATGCTATAGCACGTCTTTACAAAGCCATAAGTAAAGACAAAGGAAGCCAAATAGGTATGTTAGAGCTACCTAACTGCCACATGAGCACAACCGTAGAAGAAACTTTAGAGCAGTTATTATGTAATGT